>CAUYQU010070296.1:0-87191 GCA_963574635.1 Cheracebus regulus | reverse complement strand
ACTATTATGTCCATTTTACAGGTGACAAAAGCAAGGCCTAGAGAGGTGAAGTAACTTGCCTGTCTATGGTTACACAGGTTAGTGGTGGGCCCAACGTTCAAATTCCAGCAGTCAGACTGGGCATGGTGGTTCACGCCTGTAATACCAGCACTTTGGGAGGCTGAGATGGGTGGATCATCGGAGATCAGGAGTTCGAGACCAGCCTGACCAATATGGCAAAACCCTGTCTCTACTAAAAATACAAAAAGTAGCTGGGCGTGGTGGCAGGCACCTGTGGTCCCAGCTACTCAGGAGGCTGAAACAGGAGAATTGCTTGAACCCAGAAGGCGGAGGTTGCAGTGAGCTGAGATCATGCCACTGCACTCCAGCCTGGGCGACACAGCAAGACACCATCCCAAAAAAAACAACATTTTTTTTTTCTAGTCTTAAAAAAAAAAAAAAAAAAAAAAAAAGAACAAAAACCCACAAATCAAATTCCAGCAGTCTGACTCCAGAATCAGTTCTCTCCCCTTCCTTTCCCTTCCCTCCCCTGCCCTCCCCTTCTCTTTCCCTCCCCTCCTCCCCTCCCCTCCCCTCCCCTCCCCTCCCCTCCCCTCTCCTCACCTCTCCTTCCCTTCCCCTTCCCTTCCCTTCCCTTTTTTCTTTTCTTTTCTCGAGACAGGGTCTTGCTGTGTTGCCCAGGCTGGATGCAGTGGCCCAGTCATGGCTCACTGCAGCCTTGACCTCCTGGGTTCAAGCAGTCTTCCCCCCTCAGCCCCCCACCGCAAGCACCTGGAACTACAAGCATGCACCACCATGCCTGGCTAATTTTTAAATTATTTTTATAGAAACGAGGTCTCAAAATGTTGCCCAGCCTAGTCTGAACTCCTGGGCTCAAGCAATTCTCCCACTTTGGCCTCCCACAGTGCTGGGATTACAAAGCATGAGCCCCTGCTTCCAGCCTGGGTCAGTGCTTTTTAAAAATATTTGTATTTATTTTTATCATTCAGAGATGTGGTCTCACTATGTTACCCAGGAAGGTCTTGACCTGGGCTCAAGTGATCCGCCTGCCTTGACCTCCCAAGGTGCTGGGATTACAGGTGTGAGCCACCTTGCCTGGCCAAGATTCCATACTTTTTTTCTTTCTTCTTTGAAACAGAGTCTCTCTCTGTCACCAGGCTGGAGGGCAGTGGCACCATCTTGGCTCACCACAACCTCCACCTCCCAGGTTCAAGCGATTCTCCTGCCTCAGCGCTCTGAGTAGCTGGGATACAGGTGTCTGACACCACGACTGGCTAAGTTTTGTATTTTCAGTAGAGACAGGATTTCAAAATATTGACCTCAACCTCCCAAAGTGCTGGGATTACAGGCATGAGCCACCATGCCCCGTCATTTTTTTTTTTTTTTTTTTTTTTTGAGACAGTCTTGCTCTGTCACCCAGGCTGGCGTGCAGTGGTGCAATCTCTGCTGACTGCAACCTCCACCTCCTGGGTTCAAGATATTCTCCTGTCTTAGCCAGCCGCGTAGCTGGGAGTAAGGAGTGTGCAACCACGTTCGGCTAATTTTTGTATTTTTAGTAGAGACGGGGTTTCACCATGTTGGCCAGGCTGGTCTCAAACTCCTGACCTCAGGCGATCAGCCCACATCAGCCACCCAAAGTGCTGGGATTACAGGTGTAAGCCACCACACCTGGCAAACGTCTGCACCTTTTTTTTTTGAGACAGAGTCTTGCTCTGTCACCAGGCTGGAGTGCAGTGGCACAATCTCAGCTCACGGCAACATCTACCTCCCGAGTTCAAGCCATTCTCCTGCCTCAGCCTCTCAAGTAGCTGGGACTACAGGCACCCACCACCACACCCAGCTAGTTTTTGTATTTTTGTAGAGACAGGGTTTCACCCTGTTGGCCAGGATGGTCTCTATCCCTTGACCTCGTGATCCACCCACTTCGGCCTCCCAAAGTGCTGGGTTTACAGGCGGGCGCCATCTTGCCCTGCAAAATTATGTATCTTTTTTTTTTTTTTTTTTTTTTTGAGACACAGTCTTGCTCTGTCACCCAGGCTGGAATGCAATGGCATAATCTCTGCTCACCACAGCCTCCACCTCCTGAGTTCAAGTGATTCTCCCACTCAGCCTCCAGATAGCTGGGATTACAGGCGCGTGCCACCATGCCTGGCTAATTTTTTGAATTTTTAGTAGAGACAGGGTTTCACCATGTTAGCCAGGCTGGTCTCGAACTCCTAACCTTGTGATCCACCTGCCTCAGCCTCCCGAAGTGCTGGAATTACAGGCATGAGCCACTGCGCCTGGCCAAAAGTCCGTACTTGTAAGCACTATCTATATGCCCTCTCTCTCTCTTTTTCCCTTCTAGAGTTCTCAACTGTACACACACACATACACACACATACACACACCCCTGTGCAAACTGCATCCTCAAGATCTCTTCCAAGTGCAGTTGCCCTGTAGCTCTGCCTTCTGACTCTGCTCCAATCATATACACATCTTACTTGCTTGACAAAGCTCAACCCATAACAAGCACACATTCTCCCTATACTCCTTCTCCAAGGTCAGGAGAAGAGAGAGCCTCTCAGCTCTGTGTGTGTGTGTGTGTGTGTGTGTGTGTGTGTGTGTGTGTGTGTGTGTGTGTGTGTGTTGGCGGAGGGGGCAAGATAATCGAGGTGACTTCTCGGTGAGACATCTGCTCTGCATATCAGTTTTTGGAAGATTCATCCAGGGACTAGAGGGAAGGCTGGAGGATGGGGAATTGCAAAGCTGACTCTGCAGCCCATTTCTCTCCATCCACTATGACCAGAGCCTCAGCCTCACATTTAGGGAGGGGAGCAAGTGGGTGGAGTGTGCAGTGGGGGAGATGTTGGTAGGTGAACAGCTCATCACATCCCAGGCCCCATAGCTGGAGAGTCAATGTGGCTGCAGGCTCTGGAGTCAGACAGGCCTGGGTCTGAATCTGACTGCTTTGTGGCCTTGGGCAAGTTCTTGACCTTTCTGAGCCTCAGTGACTTAAGGTGGAAATGAGATAATAAACAGCAGCTAATTCTAGTTGTTGAGTCAACTCCATTTTGCAACCACTACAGTAGTGATTGATTCTGAAAAAAATCATCAATGGATGCTAAAACTATTGGGCAAACATTTGCTGGAGTAAGGGATAGTCTCAAAGTATTTTTCCCCAGAGAACTGACTAATTTCAAAGGGGGAAAACAGTAACCTTTACAATGGATAGATCTGGCGGAACCATGCTAACCAAATGATCAAAGGTAGCATCACCAATCATGGGGCAAACTGACATCCTGTGCTTCCTCACTGACACACGAGAAGGACACGGCAGCATTGCTCATGCGGCATCCCTGTCAAAAATGCATAAACAGAGTCTAATCATGAGAAAACTGCCAGACAGCCAGACTCTTCATAAATATCAATATAATGAAAGACAACAAAGATTGAGAACTTTACCAGGTTAAAGAAAATGGGCTGGGTGCAATGGCTCACGCCTGCGATCCCAGCACTTTGGGAGGCCGAGGCGGGCGAATCATGAGGTCAGGAGATCGAGACCATCCTGGCCAACATGGTGAAACCTCATCTCTACTAAAAATACAAAAATTAGCTGGGCACAGTGGCAGGTGCCTGTAATCCCAGCTACTCGGGAAGCTGAGGCAGGAGAATAGCTTGAATCAGGGAGTCAGAGGTTGCAGTGAGCTGAGATGGCACCACTGCACTCCAGCCTGGCGACAGAGCAAGACTCCATCTCAGAAAAAAAAAAAAAAGAAAAGAAAATGAAAGAGATATGACAACTGCCTGCAATGCAGAATCCTGGACCAGACCCTGTATCTGGTCAAAAGAAAATGCTTTAAAAGACAGTATTGGGACAAAGGGTAAAATTTGAATATGGACCATGCAATAGATGAATAGTGTGTTGCATCAGTGATATGTCCTTGACTTGGTAATTGTCCTGAGGATATATAAGAGAATATATTTATTCTTAAGAGATATGTGCTGGCCAGGGATGGTGGCTCATGCCTGTAATCCCAACATTTAGGGAAGTTGAGGTGGGAGGATCGCCTGAGCGCAGGAATTTAAGGCTCAGGAGTTGGAGACTAGCCTGGGCAACAAAGTAAGACCCCGTATCTGCAAAATAAAAAATTAAACAATTAGCTAGGTGTGGTAGCGTGTGCCTGTGGTCTCAGCTACACAGCAGGCTAAGGACAGGAGGATCGCTTGAGCCCAGGAAGTCAAGGCTGCAGTGAGCCATGATTGCACCACTGCATTCCAGCCTGGGTGACAGAGCAAGACCCTGTCTTAAAAAACAAACAAAACCCCACAAATATATGCAAAAAAAGTATTTACAGATATTACAGATAAAGGGTTATGATGTCTGAAACTTACATTCAAATGATGGACCACACACAACAAAAAATCTAAAATAATTACATCTATGCATGAACATGCATGTGTTTTTATAAAGAAGAGAGAATAAAATGTAGTAAAATATTCCTTCTCAGTGAAAAGGTATTTGAGAGTTTTTTATACTCTTCTTTTAGCTTTTCAGTGGGTTAAAATTTTTTCAAAATAAGAAGGTTGTTAAAAGGGAGTTTCTGAATTCGCGCAAGTGGTGCGTCCATCTTGGCACTCACTAGACCTTAGCTGAGGCCAGTTCCCGCCTCTGCAGGACCGCAGGTCCCGAGGGCAGTACACCCCAGGCTGCCCAGTGAGACAGGGATCAAGGTCCTTCCCCATCCTCAGCCTTGACTGAGATCTCCAAGCTTCAGCCTCCCTTTTAGCCATTCTTGGAGTCTCCTGGCCAGAGCTGAGGTGGGGAACAGGAAGGGATGGTGGGGGAAGAGAAAACCGCCCTTCCTCTTTCCTCACTCCCAAGAATGAGATCATTGAAGAGTCCAGACAGATTTGTCCAATGTGTCAGGGGGGTTGTGCTGAGGGATTCTGCGGACAGAAGAGGTACTGATTGAGAAGCAGGAATGCCCGTTTCATTCTCCTGCCTCTTGGCGATGGCTGCGACTCCGAGCCCAGGAGGGCGTTCTTCCCAGTGCCATGAAGGCATCACTCAGCCCTGGGAAAGCCAGCCCGAGTGTCAACATGCTGGCAGAGAGAAGTGCTACATGCTTATTTGAAGATGTCTGAACAGACTTGTTTGAGAGACAGCTGGAGTTGTGAAGTAATCCCGGCGTCTCCCCATGTCTCGGTTTTGAAGGCAGGCTTTGCCTGCAGGCCTCTGACCTCTAACGTCCTTCTATTTTTGCTAGCAGTTGACAAAACTTTGCCTAAGACTTGGGGATGACAGAAGTCAACACAGAAAGGAGCTCATCATTGAGAAGGGCTACTCTTAAGACCCTCCCTCCATGACACAGAAGCCAGCCCCGTCTGGGATCCTCCAGGCCAAATGCCTGGGCTGGGAATGCCATACTGGGTGCACACCATTCCAGCTCCATACGCTGACCTCTGCTGGCTCCAGCAGCCCCTGGGAGCCAAGGCCTCCAGTCCCAGTGGGCAGTGCCACCTGGGGAGTGGCCGGGGGAATGGCCAGCTCTGGCTCAGAGCCCTGCTTCGGGAATCCTCCCCCAGAGTGGAAGCAGGCTCCAGAACCCGCTGGCTGAAGCCAAGCAGAATGAGTCCTAGCAGGACAATAAACTTCCAGGGACAAGAAGAACATAAAGGAAGCCAAAAGCCTGTCAGAAGAATGATTCAGGTCTGCAAAGCCAGGCCTGGGAGTAAGAGCTGATCAGGATCACAGAAGAGGAGTGTCCAGAGCCATTAACCGCCAACTTCCTCCCCTGGCTTCCCTGCTAGTTTCTCTGCCACAGCCACAGGCCCTGACCGGGGTGTCACACTACAGACCAAGCACAGAGGCCAGGTCCTGCCCGGCTAACTCTGTTCTTTGAGAAAGTCCCCCAACCGCAACGTGGCATGGAGGGGCTGCCGGTCACTGTATCCTTGCACCCCTGGCCCAGGGAAGATCAGCCCAGGGAAGGGCGCTTGACGAAACCAGTGGATCAGCTCCTTAACTGGGATTTAACATACAGGCCATAGGAGATGGAGGGTCTTTCTTGACCCTAAAGTTAACAGTTGAGGTGACAGAACTCTAGAGTTGTCAGTCTTCCCACGTCCCACATGAAGGTCCAACATGAAGAATTGAGGCCAGCACATAGAAAGGAGCCGAGCTCCAGTGATATTGCTGTTGTTTCTGGACCCAGTTATTCCAGAAGCCCTCCCTGGTCTGTTTGTATCACTTATAGGAGCTAAGCCATTTCTGCCGTTCCCCTTGGGCTACTTTGAGTTAAACTTCTGTCTCTACTTTTATTTATTTATTTATTTTTGAGATGGAGTCTTGTTCTTTCGCCAGGCTGGAGTGCAGTGGCACGATCTCAGCTCACTGCAACCTCCATCTCCCGGATTCAAGCGAGTCCCCTGCCTCAGCCTCCTGAGTAGCTGGGACTACAGGTGTGCACCACCACGCCCGGCTAATTTTTTGTATTTTAGTAGAGACAGGGTTTCACCATGGCCAGGATGGTCTCGATCTTCTGACTTCATGATCCTCCCACCTCAGCCTCCCAAAGTGCTGGGATCACAGGGGTGGGCTACCGCACCCGGCTCTGTCTCTTCTTTAAAGGCAGGGGGAGGGCACTGATTAATGTGCCGGGTGAGCCTCCTCCTTCTCCAGTCACAGTCGGTGTGAGCAGGAGTGGATACTTGACCCGAAGGAAACCAAGACATAGGCTGGACTGGGTCCAGCAGAAACAACCTCTCTCCCTCCCTCTTCCCTTCATATTTATTTTTATTAGTTTTTTGAGATACTCTTGCTCTGTCACCCAGGCTGGAGTACAGTGGCGCGATCTTGGCTCACTGCAACCTCCACCTCCTGGGTTCAAGTGATTTGCCTGCCTCAGCCTCCCAAGTAGCTGGGATTACAGGTGCCCACCACCGCACACGCTACTTTTTGTAGTTTTAGTAGAGATGGGGTTTCGCCATGTTGGCCAGGCTGCTCTCGAACTCCTAACCTCAGGTGATCCACCCACCTGAGCCTCCCAAAGTGCTAGGACTACATGTGTGAGCCACCACACCCAGCCTCCCCCTCATATTTAAACAGAGGTAGAGATTACAGTCTGATGGCTGGAACTGAAGATTGTATAGACTCAGGACTAGGACAACAATTTGGTTGGGGTCTCACTGATGGAAAAAAGAAGAAAGCTAGCCTGCTGAGATAGATAGGAGAGAAGAGAACCATATGAGCAAATCAAGAGAGAGAGAGAGAGAGACAGAATTTCCCCAATTCCTGAGCCCCAGTGTGCTTCCTGCCCTTCTTTCTGTGTCATCCTCTGAGCCCATACAATATACCCTGTCTTAGGCTTTTCTGGAGGCATAACTGACAGAAACCTACCCAGGCTAACTTAAGCAAAAGGGTAGCCTTTTTTTTTTTTAGACAGAATTTTGGTCTTGTCGCCCAGGCTGGGGTGCAGAGGCACAATCTCAGCTCATGCAACCTCCGCAGGTTCAAGAGTTGCAACCTCTGCAGGTTCAAGAGATGGAGGTTGCACTGAGCTGAGATCACGTCACTGCACTCCAGCCTGGCAATGGAGCAAGACTCCATCTCAAAAAATAAATAAATAAATAAATAAAAGATCCTGTCATTTGCAACACCATGACATGGATGGAACTCGTGATCATTATGTTAGGTGAAATAAGCCAGGCACAGAAAGACAAACTTGACAAACTTCTGGCCAGGTGTGGTGGCTCATGCCTGTAATCCCAGAACTTCAGGAGGCCAAGGCAGCAGATCATTTGAGGCCAGAAGTTCGAGACCAGCCTGGCCAACAGGGTGAAACCCCATCTCTATTAAAAATACAAAAAATTAGCCAGACGTGGTGGCGTGTGCCTGTAGTCCCAGCTACTCGGGAGGCAGAGGCAGGAAAATCACTTGAACCTGGGAGACAGAGGTTACAGTGAGCCGAGATCGCGCCACTCCACTCCAGCCTGGGCAACAGAGCAAGACCCTGTCTCAAAAAAAAAAAAGACAAACTTCTCATATTCTCACTTATTTGTGGGAACTAAAAATTAAAACAACTGAACTGGTGGAAAGAAACAGTAGAACAAAGAGAAGAGTAGTGGTGGTGGGAGGCGTTGATTAATGAGTACAAAACATATTCGTTATAATGGAATGAATAAGACCTAGTATTTGATAGCACAACCGCGTGACCACAGTCATCAATAATTTGCGGTACACTTAAAAATAACTAAAAGAATATAAGCGGATTATTTATAAGATAAAGAAAGGATAAATGTTTGAGGTGATGGATATCCCATTTACCCTAATGTGATTATTACCCATTGTATGCCTGTATGAAAATACCTTATATACCCCATAAATATATACACCTACTATGCACCCACAAAAATTGAAAATAAAAATCTTTTTCTAAAACAAGAAATCCTCTGCAGCTGTTATATCAAGCTACTTTGGGTAGAATCCCATTCCCTGCCACTGAACAGAGCTGACTAAAGCAACTGCCAGTAGCTTTGGGGTACCTGTTGCCCCCTCTCTGTTGCAAGTGTGCACCTCAAGAGTATGTCCAATACTCCTGACGTATGGACAGAAGGGCCAGTTCTTCCCAGGGGCCGAGAACATTCTTCCGCAATGTATCTCCTGCGAACAACTAGAATGCACCGTGATGCCGGCTGACTCTCCCTCTCTTCACCCACCTCCCGCCACCATTCCTGAGAGAGAATTGGCCAGTGACATAGTATCTGACCCATCATGCATTCTGTGGAGGGTCGCAAAGAACCCTACAGAACGTTCCAAGGGCCGACTCCTATCTGGCATGTGTATGACTGTTGAACATAACTTACCGTTTCAGGAAGGACAAATACCAAGATTTCACCAGGTCTGGACAATCCTGGAACCCTGCACACCTGACACTGAGGGCAGGATTCTGGAAGTTGAACATCATGCTGCAGATTTCACCAGGACTGGGAGGCCGTGCTACAGAGGTGGGCGGGCCAGTGAGAGTCCCAGGCACCTCTTCAGCTTCTGCACTTAGGGCTCAAAAGGCCAGAGTTTTCTTTCTTGAGCATCTCGTCTGCTTGGCAGAGCCCCCGTGGAATCTCTCTAACTTCTCATTCTTCCACAGTGACTTGGCAAGAGGCAGCCCCATATCTGGGGTGGGACAGGGGCTTTCTTACAGAGCACAGGCAGCTTGAAGGCTCAGAGTGGGAAAGACAGGGGATGTTTCCCATTCAATGTTGCTACGATAAAATGAAAGGATGTCTGGCTTGTGTTAAAGCAGAGGCACATATATATACTGCTGGTATTGAAAAGGTGTTAGAGGGTTTGGGTGTTTGTCCCCTTCAAATCTCATGTTTCAGTGTAATCCCCAGGCCAGGCATGGTGGCTCATGCCTGTAATCCCAGCACTTTGGGAGGCCAAGGCAGGCAGATCACTTGAACTCAGGAGTCCAAGACCATGAGTGAAAAAAACACAAAAACATGGTGAAACTCCCCCATTTTTACTAAAAATACAAAAATTAGCTGGACATGGTGGCACATGCCTGTAGTCCCAGTTACTTTGGAGTCTGAGGCAGAAGAATTGCTTGAACCCAGGAGGCGGAGGTTGGAGTGAGCCGAGATTGCGCGTCTGCACTCCAGCCTGGGTGACAGAGCTAGACTCTGTCTCAAAAAATAAATAAGTAAAAGTAAATAAGTAAATGTAATCTCCAGTGTTGGAGGTGGGGCCTGGTGAGAGGTGTCCCCTGCTTGGGTCATGGGGGAGGATCCTTCGTGAATAGCTTGGTGCTGTCCTCCCAATAATGAGTGAGTTTTCACTCTGAGTTCACATGAGATCTGGTTGTTGAAAAGGGTATGGTGGCCAGGCACCACCGGTGCTTCACATTTGTTATCCCAGCAATTTGGGAGGCCAAGGCAGGAGTGTCACTTGAGGCTAGGAGTTTGAGACAGCCTGGGCAACATGGCAAGACTCAGTTTCAACAAAAAATGAAAAAATTACCAGTCATGGTGGTGGTAGCCTGTGGTCCCAGCTACTCAGGAGGCTGAGGGAGGAGGATCACTTGAATCTGGAAGGTGGAGGCTGTAGTGAGGTATGATTGTGCCACTGTACTCCAGCCTGGGTGGCAGCCTGTCTCAGAAAAAAAAACAACAACAGGGGGAGTGTATAGCACACCCTGCATCCCCACCTCACTTTCTCACCATGTGATAAGCCAGCCTCCCCTTCTCCTTCAGCCATGATTAGAAGCCTCCTGAGGCCTTGCCAGAAGCTGAGCAGATGCTGGTGCCATGCTTCTTGCACAGCCTCCAGAACAATGAGTCAATTAAGCCTCTTTCTTTATAAATTACCCAGCCTAAGGTATTTCTTCATATCAATGCATGAACGAACTAACACAAAGGGATAATTCAGAATTTAAAATAAACACCAAAAATACAAACAATAAGTCTTCTTCATACCTGAGTATCTCCCTCACACATTCAGCACAGTCTAGTTCCTATCACTTTTTTTTTTTTTTTTTTTTTGAGATGGAGTCTCACTCTGTTGCCAGGCCGGAGTACAATGGTGCGATCTCAGCTCACTGCAACCTCCACCTCCCAGGTTCAAGTGACTCTCATGCCTCAGCCTCCCGAGTAGCTGGGACTACAGGCACATGTCACCACACCCAGCTTTTTTTTTTTTTTTTTAAGACAGAATTTCGCTTTTGTTGCCCAGGCTAGAGTGCAGTGGCGTGAGCTCAACTCACTACAACCTCTGCCTCCTGGATTCGAGCAATTCTCCTGTGTTAGCCTCCCCAGTAGCTGGGACTACAGGTGCATGCCACCATGCCCAGCTAATTTTTGTATTTTTAGTAGAGACAGGGTTTCACCATGTTGGCCATGATGGTCTTGAGCTCTTGACCTTGTGATCCACCCACCTCAGCCTCCTAAAATGCTGGGATTACAGGCGTGAGCCACCTCACCGGGACACTTTCTGTTGTTGTTCTGAGACAGAATCTCACTTTGTTACCCAGGCTGGAGTGCAGTGGCTCCATCACAGCTCACTGCAGGCTTGACTTCATGGGCTCAAATGAGCCTCCCACCTCAGCCTCCCAGGTAGCTGAGACTACAGGTGTGTGCCATCGTGACAAGCTAATTTTTTATTTTTTATAGGAAAAGAGGTCTCACCATGTTGCCCAGTCTGGTCGCCAACTCTTGGGCTCAAACCATCCTCCCACCTCTGCCTCACAGAGTGCTGTGATTGCAGGTGTGAGCTACCACACCTGGCTCCCCATCACTCTCTAATCTAACACTAACGTTCTCCTTCAACTTGAGTAAAACACAATTTCCTGAATCATCCTGAGTGACCTCTGGTCGTCCTCACGGCTCATTACATGCTAATTATAATGCATTAGCATGCTAAAAGACACTCCCACCAGGACCATGACAGTTTACAAATGCCATGGCAATGTCTGGAAGTTAGCTTGTGTGGTCTAAAAAGGGGAGGAACTCTCAGTTCCAGGAATTGCCCACCCCTTTCCAGGGAAAACTCATGAATAATCCACCCCTTGTCTAGCATATAATCAAGAAAAAAACATAAAAAACAGAAGCCCTTGGGCCGCTCTGTCAACGGAATAACCATTCTCTTATTCCTTTATTTTCCTAATAAACGTGCTTTCACTTTATGGATTCACCTCAAATTCTTTCTTGTGCAAGAGCCAAGAACCCTCTCTTGGGGTTATGAGAAAACAACCGGAAAAATTCAGATTGGGAGACGTTCTGCAGACTCCCTGACCTGTACTCTAAACTGTAAAGAGAATAAAAACCAGGGAAAGCCTGAGGAACTGCCGCAGAGACTGAGACGACGTGATGACCAAATGTAATGTGAAATTCTGGATGGAATCCTGAAACAGAAAAGGGATGTTAGTGGAAAAACAGGATGTCAGTGAAATCTGATTAAATAAAGTGGTGAGTTTAGTTAGTAGCAATGTACTGATGATGTTTGTTTGTTGCGACAAATGTACCTTGGTGTTGTGATGTAGATGTTAACAACAGAGGCCCCTGGGTGAGGGCACATGCGCGCTCTCTGTACTATGTGCAACTTTTCTATAAGCTTTAAACTATTCTAACAGAAAAGGGTTATTTAAAATAAAAAGGTAGGCCAGGTGCAGTGGCTCACACCTGTAATCCCAGCACTTTGGGAAGCCGAGGTGGGTGGATCACTTGAGCTCAGGAGTTCGAAACCAGCCTGGCCAACATGGCAAAACCCCGTCTCTACCGAAAATACAAAAATTAGCCGGGCATGGTGGTGGGTGCCTGTAGTCCCAGCTACCTGGGAGGCTGAGGCAGGAGAATCACTTGAACCCAGGAGGTGGTGGTTGCAGTGAGATTGTGTCACTGCACTCCAGCCTGGGCGACAGAGCAAGACCCTGTCTCGAAATAAAATAAAATAAAATAAAATAAAAAGGTAAAAAAGAATAAAAAAGGTAAGGCAGGGGCACGGGGGAAGGCAGGAGGATCTGGCTTTGGGGTGGAAGGGGAAGGAAAGTGTGGAAGGCAGAAGCCCTGGAAACCTGCACTAGGAACAGAGAGACTGCAGGCTTTTTCCTTTTTGAGTTTCGCTCTTGTTGCCCAGGCTGGAGCGCAATGGCTTGACCTCCGCTCCCTGCAACCTCCGCCTCCCAGGTTCAAGCAATTCTCCTGCCTCAGCCTCCTGAGTAGTTGGGATTACAGACACCCACCATTATGCCCAGCTAATTTTTTGTGATTTTAGTAGAGGGGGCTTTCACCATGTTGGGCAGGCTGGTCTTGAACTCCTGACCTTAGGTGATCCACCTGCATTGGCCTCCCAAAGTGCTGAAGCCACTGTACCCACTGTCTTTTTCTCTTTTTAGAGATGGGGTCTTGCTATGTTGCTCAGGCTGGTTTCCAGCGACTGGCTAAAGCGATCCTCCTGCTTCCGCCTCCCAAGTAGCTGGGATTACAGGCTCGGGGACCCACTGAGCCTTGCTCAAGGCCGCAGGTCTTGAACAAAACGGGCATCCCGCACCCACCCCCACCCGCCACCACATTTCTGAGGAGGCCTCTTGCTGTGAATGAGGCTCATACCTGTGAATGGAGGAGAGAGGTCTAGTGCTGAACTTCTCCGACTTCAATGTACACAAGAAGCTCTCAGGGAAATCTCATTAACATCCAGATTCTGACTCAGCAGGCCTGGGTGGGCCCAGCAATTCCACTTTTTTAACCGGCTCCCAGGTGCTGCTGATACTGCCAGTCCCAGGACCACGCTCTGAGTGGAAGAAACTGGAGAGGTGGATGTCCCCTCCCCTGCGGGAGGGAGGGGAAGAGATGCTGAAAGGAAAGGCCGCCACCCTGAGGTCACACATTAGCTACCTTGCTTGACTCCTGGCTCCCAGCCCAGAAGGAGAGCAGAGCGTGTGCTCCACAGCCTCAGAGAACGGCCCAATTCTGGGTCCCCGCTGACAACAGCCAACTGGGGTCAGCCTCAGGTAAACCTTGATCCACTCCAAGCCTTGGTCTGCACTCTGCCTGGGGCTCCCTGAGGGCCCTATAGGGTTACTCTCAGTCTTCCGCCTCTTGGGCTCAGACCAGGACAAAACACATAATGGTCATTTTGTCTCTGCACAGAGGTCCACAGAGCTGTGCTCGGGCAGCCACCTCACCCTGCACCCCAGTCTCTTGCCTCCATCTGTACGATGGGCATCAGAACTCCTAGTACCTACATCTCCAGGTTCCCTGGGGACTGAAGGAAGGAATCGGAAGCAAGGGGCTCTGCCCACGGTACAACTGCTTGTTGAAATGACCAAGGCACCTGCCTAAATAGTTTCAAATGCTTTGCAAGGATTGTATTTTGCTTTTTAAATTATTTTTTATTTATTTTTAAGAAACAGGGTCTCACTCCATCACCCAGGCTGGAGTGCAGTGACATAACCATAGCTCACTGCAGCCTCAAGCTCCTAGACCTATCCTGTCATTCCAAGTCCAGGTTGCTCTAGCTTATTGTCCCCATAGTCTGCCTAGCTCCCTGCTCCCTGCTCCATCTTTGGAAGAAAACCAGAGATGTGGAGCGGGGTGGTCTGTAGGAGGGCTTTTCTGGGAGACCTCACTGGCTGCTTATGATTCATAACACTAGCTATTCCAAGGCCGTGGGTCTCACCCCCAGGGACAAAGGAATCCCAATAGCTGGAGACCATGACAGAAATGTACCACAGCTCAGTCTGTGTATTTCTAACAGCTTCCCCAGAACTTGGTGTGCACTTTCTCAGTGTCTGAAACTGACATTAAGTAAGTCCAATTTCTTTCTTTCTTTTTTTTTGAGATGAAGTTTCACTTTTGTCGCTCAGGCTGGAGTGCAGTGACACAATCTCAGCTCACTGCAACCTCCATCTCTTGGAGTCAAGCGATTCTCAGCCTCCTGAGTAGCTGGGATTACAGGCACCCGCTACCACATCCACCTAATTTTTGTATTTTTAGTAGAGACGGGGTTTTACCATGTTCGTCAGGTTGGTCTCAATCTCCTGACCTCAGGTGATCCACCCACCTCGGCCTCCCAAAGTGCTGGGATTACAGGTGTGAGCCACCTCTCCCGGCTCCAATTTCTTTTTGAAGAAGGTAATCGGCATGGGTATTTTCCTTCTTTCTTCCCCCCTCAGAGAGCAGCTATATATCTTTGGTGGGAAAGGTGGGCTGGGAAGAAAAGGCCACACAGTGTGGATCCCCTGGGGAGCTGCAAATAAGAGACCCTCTCATGCCCACAAGGATGGAGCTCTCTGAAAGAGGGGGCTGCCCTGCCTGGACTCTAATCTTGGGATCATCCCCCTTCTGTCTCCAGAGCTCACTGGTCAGGTCAGGAGAAGGTTTTCCTGGGCTTACCGACACCTCTACATCCGGCACTGAAGTTCCTAAATAATCACCAGCATTTGGACTGAAATGTGCCTTTTGCAATGCACCCTGTGGAGACATTAGCTCATCTGAGGCAGGGATTATTATGCCCAGCTCACAGATGATGGAACTGAGGCTTAGAGAGATGAAGTGACTTGCCAGAGTCCCACAGCTAGGAAGTTACAGACTTAAACTCAGGATGTCTGATCTAAACGGCAGGTGAATTTCCTCATTTGGAAGTCATGCTGGGGAGAAGCAGATGGGAAGGGGAGAGATTCTGCAGTTTTCCCAGAAGAATCTGGGAAAGGGAAAGAAGGAGAAAGAAGGAGCAGGCTGCTTCATAAAAGGGAAGATTCTCAGCCCCTCTCTCTGATTCTATTTCAGTGGCTCTAAAGTGGGCCCTGAAATCTGCATGTTTTCAAGCTCAGACTAGCACACAGCCAGGCCTATCAGCAGCTCTCCCCTGCTGCCCTCCCATCCTGGGGGAAGGGAAGGACACGAGGTATCCTGGCTCTAGTGCAGTGACTCCAGGGACCCCAAGATGTCCACTCTGGGAGGACACCCTGCCAGGGAAAACTACTTAAGACACCAAGAGAAAAAGGATGGAAATGGATGGAAGGAAGACAGGGGATCCCCCTCACCTCTTTTCCATCTAAGGCTTGGGGTTCAGGACTCCCATTTTCTCTAGTTGCTTAGAGTAAGTGGAAATTCCCAATGCTTGTGGCCAATCTGATCTCTGTCTTGGGGGGAGTCCTACTCTCTGGACATGGCAGGTGGGCAAGAGGGGATCTGGGACGGAGTTCTGGGAGACTTATAAACAATCAGAGACCATTGCCTCAAATGAAAGGCTGTCACCAGATCTCAGGTCACAAGGGACTTTTGAAGCCCAGTACCCCTCCTGTCACACATTCAAACACACTGCTCCCCTTTCTCTAAGGACAGTCTCAAAATTGAGGACAAAGACCTAGAGTGACCTTAACAGACTGTGTCCTTCCACACCTGCCCAGGAGTTCGTCCCACCCTGATCTTTGCTTCTCCTAAACGTTCAGGGTTAGAGAAGGTCCTGCAGTGGGGTGGGAGCAGGTCTCAGGAGTGGGTCTTGGGTGGGTGTGGCTCTGCAGGCTCAGGGGTTCAGTGTCAAGAGATGGTGGCAGCCTGGGACAGTGTGAGGGAGTGTTTGGTGCTCCAGGGCATCAGTGCTTGTGTGTGTCAGGCATGTGAGGGCCCCATGAGGGCCTCATGGGGCACAGAACTTCCTGCTGCACCCCCTACTTATTAAGTTTTCTGCCAGGATGTCACCGGAAGCTCAGGGATATATGGCTGTTCTAGAAGTGCCGGGCAGAGCTGTCACCACCTCTCACCACTTTTTATCTACTCTGAACAACTTGCCCAAGACCCCTGGACTGAGGCTGGGTTGGCACTCACTCTTCCCCTGACCTTTCCCTCTGTAGTGTGTTCGATGGGGAACATGGCCCGTCCAAGTCAGGCCTGATGATCACACTGTAGGTGAAGAAATTTCTTTTTATTTATGCAGTGTTCCTTTTATTTTAATTAATTAATTTATTTATTTGAGATGGAATTTTTCACTTGTCACCCAGGCTGGAGTGCAATGGTGCTATCTCAGCTCACTGCAACCTCTGCCTTCCTGGTTCAAGCCTCCTGAGTAGCTGGGATTACAGGCGCCCACCTCCACATCCACCTAATTTTTGTATTTTTAGTAGAGACGGGGTTTCACCATGTTGGCCAGGCTGATCTCAAACTCCTGACCTCAGGTGATCTGCCCTCCTTGTGCTGGGATTACAAGTGTGAGCCACTGCGCCCAGCAATTTATGCATTGTTACTTTTAATTGACAAGTAAACATTGTATATGTGTAATATGATGTATATACTCTATCAGCTGGGAGGGAAAGAGATAAGATTAGTGCAGAACTAGCAGTGCAGGTGGAATTCAGCAACACTGAGTCATCCCTTCCCTGTGCAAACCCATGAAGATCGGAGGAGCCCTCTTGCGCCTTTGGGAAAGGGACCTCCTCCCTGAAGGCAGCAGGATAGCTAAGACTGCGAGCCAATTAGAGGAATTTTCTCGGCTTCCAGCTTGGCAGCCTGCCGCAGTGCCCAAAAATAGACAGCAGAGGGCGTTCCTGCCTAAGCTTTCCCAAGCAGAGCAGGGTGCGAGGACCGGAATTTTGCGAGCCCAGGGAGTTCTGATCTTTGCCCGCAGGGTACCAGGAAATGAGCTGAGTGCCGGGCTCGGGTAGGAATAGGGATGAGAGAGGCTCACAACTGGGCCCAAGGAGAACCTTTTTCTTTTTCTTTTTTTTTTAGCTCCCCATCATTAGAGACATGGGGTGGTCCCCTCCTCAAACCCACCCCAAACCCAATCCCTGAAACAGCGTCCCACACGTCTACCGGGTCCAAGTGAGAGTCCCCCTAGCCACACCCCTGCAATTCCTTGCGGGCCTCTACTAAAGGCTGCGTTCCAAGAAGTGAAGGTGAGAGGCCAGGCTCGGTGGCTCACGCCGGTAACCTCGAAGCTTTGGGAAGCCGTGAGTTATGATCATGTCACTGGACCCTAGCCTGAGTCAGAGTGACAGACAGAGACCCTGGTCTCTATTTTTAAAAAGAAGTCCGGGCACCGTGGCTCAAGCTCATAATCCCAGCATTTTGGGAGGCGGAAGTGGGAGGCTCTCTCGAGCCCAGAAGTTCAAGACCAGCCTTGGCAATATAGTGAGACTTAGTCTCTACTAAAAGCTAAAAAAAAAAAAAAAAAAAAAAAAAAAAATTAGCAGAGGCTGCAGTGAGCCAAGATCGTGTCACTGTACTCTAGCCTGGGTGACAAAGTAAGACCCTGTCTAAATAAATAAATAATAATTAAAAAAAAAATAAGCCAAGCGTAGTGGCGCGCGTCTGTAGTCCCAGCTACACAGGAGATTGAGGTGGGAGGATCGCTTAAGCCTGGGAGGTGGAGACTGCAGTGACCCAAAATAGCGCCACTGCACTCCAGCCTGGGCGATAGAGTAATAATTAATAATAATAAAGTGGTGTGAAGCGTACTCACGCATAAGCGTGTGATTTGGGAGTGGGACTGCGTCAACGTGGATAGCCGGGCGCCGGGTGGGTGGGGAAGGGGTGGCCGAAGGGCGCGCGCTGCTGCTGAGCGTCTCCGTAAGTGCCGCTAGGTGGAGCTCGAAGCCCGCGTCACAGAGAAGCGCGGCCTTTCGAAGACCTGTGCACAAGAGGGGACTGGCTTGGAGACCCGAGAGGGCTGCAGGAAGAAAGAGCCCGGACCCTAGGATCTTCCCCGAAACAGCGGGATGGCCCGGGTACACGGGGCCCTTGCGGCAGCCAACGTTCCCCGGAGACTTAAAAGGGGGCGAGGTGAAGAGAGGGACAAAAGCTTAGCAGGCGCTTCGAGGGAGAGAGGAGCATCCCCCAGCCTTCCCTAGGACCTTGGAGAGGTGGGAGCCTGTCGTCGGCACACGTGCGTCTCTGGATTTATGGACTCCGTTCTAAGGCTTCTAGGAGAAGAATTCGGGGTCTTAGAGGCCAGATTTGGCCCAGGAGTCAAACATACAAGGTCACGCCCATCTGTTTTTCTCCCAGGATCTGCGGGTCTGTGTGTGAGCAGTTGCGCTGGGCTTGCGCCCGGGAGGGCAGAGGGTGTGGGCCCCCGGGCCTTCGGGCTCCCTTTCTCGCTCTTCCTTCGGACACCCACAACAGCTTCTCCTGATTCTGGGGAATCTGCCCCCAAGCTTCAAGGAACTGCGACCCCCCACCCCCACCCCCGCGCCAGCACCCAGGAGGAAAGGGGAATAGGGTTCTAAACGTATGTAACTCAGGCCCGTTCCCCAGATCAGAATTAGTTTCTCGTGGACACCCCCGCGCCGCGGGCCATTCTCTGCCTGCGGCCTCTCCTGGACGGATCCATAGGGCCCAGCCTGGCTTCCACAGCACCTGCAAATTAGACTCTGAGGCCTCAAACTTGTGGGGTCCTGCCTCCAGCCCATCCCCCTTTCCCGAGGCTTGGCCTGAAGGCCCTATCCCTCCCACTCATTTTCACCCTCCGAATTTAGTCGAGGGCCTGTGCGGAGGGAAAGGAAGACCTGAAGAGACCGAGTGGCCTCACTGCCACCGTGCAAGCATGGATCCTGCCTGGCCGCCGTCTAGGAACTCGAGATCCGAGGAGGGGCCAAAGCCACCGGCGCCGGGGTCAGGCCTGGCAGACGCCAGCTCGTCGGTGAGACCTGGACCCATAGGCTTCTCTCCCAAAAGCAGAGGGTGGCCGCCGGGAAAGGATGCGTTCCCATTGCAGGAGCGATGGAAAACTGGAATCAGAGACTGCAGGAGGCGGGGCAGGGACCCCGGAAGATGCCTCCCTGACGTTCCAGGCTTGCTTGCCCAGCTCCAGAGGTCTTAGCAGCATCCTCGGTGGTTGCCAAGCACCTGGGAAGGGGGTAGGTGGAGCTTGAAAGGACTCTGGGTCTCTCTTTGGGACTGCAAAGTCCCCTCAACTGTCCTGGCCCTCCCATCCGCCCCCCACTCGTGCCAGCGTAGGGTAGCCCCGAGTCTAGCACTCTTAGATGTGGGAAGGTGTGGGTTTGCCGAGTGGGTGGCCCCGACAGAACGAATCCGAGGTCCTGGGAGGAACTGGGAGACGTGAAGGGTTGGGTATCTGCCGCCCCGGGGTGGGCCACCCGCTTCGCGGCTTCGGCTCTGCAGGCGGCCTAGCTCGGAATGCAGCCGGCCCCTGAGAGTCCCCGCCCCCTCCCCGAGGCCGGAGGTATTAGTGCTGCTTGATCAGACCTCATTTCCTGCGAAAATGGAAACATATCCAGGGTCCTTAATAAAGTGAATGACGAGGCTTCGGTGTAATTGGGCTTCCGTTTGGTGGCTATTTCCTTAAACTGACAGTGGGGAAAAAAATGTAAACTCACGGCGCTCAGATGTAATTGCATGATTATCAAAAAAAGTGCAGGATGGATTAGCAGGGCAACGACCTACAGTCTGAGAAATGGGCATAAACGCTTACCCAGACCAGCGACCCAGAAGCCCCGGACTTCCACACCAGCCCGGTATCCAAACGCGCACCTCTGCAACCTTCGGCCTCTCCTGCCAGCCAGAGACCCGCCCTGCTGCTGCCATCCGGACACGCGGGATCTTTATTTATACGCTGGGGTGGGGGTGGGCCTTTTCCCTCCTCCCAGAGGAGGAGCGTCCTCTAAGGCAAGGGGCGGCCTGGCTGCGAGTCCCCTGACCGCCTGCCCGGCCCGCGTGCGCTGGCTGCATATTTCTATGCATAATCCAATTTTCTCCGTGACTATCTAGTTAAACTCTTTAACAACAGCTACATAATTAGAATTTGGATTCCCATTAATTTTCCTTGGGCCTCGAACCATTTGCAGCTCACACTGGTAATTAATGCGATACATCACTAACTTTACCCAGCGCAGGCCGGCCCGGCTCAGGTCTCTGGGCCAGCGCCGGGCACCCTCCAGCCCCTGCTTCCCGGGTAGGAGAAGACTCCGGACCCTGTTTCCCGGGTAGGAGCCGATTTCCTCCCTCCAAAGCCAGATGCCTCGGGCCCGCGAACCAAAAGCTTTCTTTCCAGGAAATTTCACAATTAAAAATATTTATCGGGAGCAGATTTACGTTTCTGGGTTTCCAGTCTCGGGGCGTCTGGGTAGGCTATTAAGAGTAATTAGCATCTTTTGCGCATGCAGATTTACTTCGCTCATTGCCACATAACTCATCCCTAAAAGCCGGCGCAGGCGAATGCAGGCGCCGCCGCCGGAGCCACCGCCGCAGCTACCGCCGCTACCCGCCCGGGCCCCTCTCCCCTGCTACTCTGCCGGCTCCCAGTCTCCCCGGCCCGAGTTGTCCGCTCCAGGCCCCAGAGGCAGCACACGGAACAAAAAGGCTTCCATCCTGGAGACCTGGAGACGAATGAAGCCAGAGCGACCTCAGGCGGCGGGGGAAGGCCCAGACCAGGCTCTCCAGGCTGGGGCCGCGCCGTCTGGACCCCAGGCATCGCGACCACGCACTTGTGTGCACCACCGAGTGAGCGCTTGTGTGTGTGCACGCTCACGTGCGCGCGAGTGCACATGAATATGGTTGCTAGTGCGCGTTCCTGAGAGAGGGAGAGCGCGCGTGGAAAACGAGCCGATCTCCATCCTCCCCTTCCCTGCAGCCCACCGGTTCCTAGGACGACGCTCAAACGTCAGTCCTAGGCCACCCAGCTAGGGCACTGAGTTTAGAGGGAGACTCGAGCCCCTACCTTGCCTCGAATTCCCTTCTACAGAGCCAGTTCCATCCAGCCAGACGGCCTGGAGCACTCAGCGCCCAGCCGGGGGAACTGGGAGGCCCAACGCCCGGTCGCAGCCGAGCGCACGGCTGGCCTGGTACCGGTGAGAGGCCGCCAGAGAAAGCGCAGGCGGAGCCGGGGGTCACTGAACAGAGACTTTCAGGGCCGCTGGGGGGCGGCCGGAGATGAGGAGGACAAGCGGCTGAAGGGCTGTGGGGGTGAGGAGTGGTGGTGGGGGCGGACAAAAGGACTACGTGGTGGCGGACGAGCGAGGAGGGCCAGGGAGGGCCGCTGTGGCTCCGGCTCTTCGGGCCGAGGCACTCACCACGGGTTGGTTATTAACGCGCTGGGAAGTCCGCGAGCCGCCCAACTTTCTTCTCTTTAATGAGCCTAGAAGAAGAGGCTGCCCTGAAGGGGTTTGTTCATTAAAGATGTAGCTGGAGGAATATTGTCTCATTAATTATCTGGTTTTAATTACACTCCTACCCTTTGAAACCAGAGATAGGAAAAGTTGATTTGTTGGCGCCGCCCCCTTTAGCTTAAAGGTTCGGCGGGGCTAGGGGACGGAGAGGGGCTGCTTGGGGACTGCTTGCGCCCAGGAGGGTATGGGCAGGCGTCTGGGGTATATTCGGCCAAGAATCCCTTTGCAATGTGTCTCCATGCCTGGGTGTGTGTGCATGGACCTAAGTGTGTCTGAGTGTGTGTGACCACGTGCAGCTGAGAGGCCATGTGGACGTGACTTGGGTGTCTATGTGTGCTCCCCGCCTGCGTGTAGTTCTGTGTCTGGGTGTACATATGGGTAGTTGAGTGTGTCTACAGACAATTCTGAGCAGGGGTCTAAGTGAACAGTAACGTGACTGGGTAACTATGTCTGCGGTGTCTAAGTCGGTGGCTTCCTGCCTGTCCGTTAACATGACAGTGTCTGACCTCATCTCTGGGTCTCTGCTGTGTGTGCCTATATCCCTGTGTAGATGAATGTTGTGGGGCAGGGTGGGGGTCCATGGCTGGGGCATCCCAGGAGCTGGACTGCTACAAGGACATGGCTTGGTTTTGAGGGTCCCCAGAGCTAAGAGGCCACGGGGAAACCATGGTCCTGGAGGGTAGGGAGTTATTTGAGGGGGTGCTTGTCCCTGCTTCGTCCCTTGTCAGGCCCGGTGCGGCGCTAAAGCGGGGGCCGTTTTCCCTTTAAATCGCGGACACTTTGACAGGGGACATTAAGGACCCGGCTGCTCAGGCTGAGCAGATCATAAAACCGGACAGGCAATTTCTGCTCCCGCCAAATAGCCGGGCAAACTCGTTCTGCATCTTTGGTTTTAATGCACTAAACTGGCAGCTAAGCAGGGAGCGAGCAAAGTGGGGGGCGGGGAGACCCCCATACACGGGCGGGCGCACACACCAGCACAGGCGCAAACACCCCTTCACACCCTTGGGCCCCACGCCCCGCCCCTGGTCCCCCCCACCGGTAGAATTATCAACTAGAATTTGATTAATATGCAAATCGCAGGCAAACAGCTCCATATAATTCTTTCAGTGGAGAGTAATTAATCACCAGTTAAAGCAAATTAATACATATATCAATTTTGTCAGAAACATGCTTAGTTCAATCGCCCGTAAAATTGAAGTTTGAAGTATTAAGAGGCTCTGCAGAAACGCCAGGACTAAAACTTTCAAATTGATCCTATTTAGTAATCAATCAGGCTCTCCCCTCAGGTTAATCTGCCTAATTTTTCATCTCAAATCATACACTTTACTGACACGTCATCTAGCAAACAGTCGATAAAAAGTTAACAAAAATGATAACGACTCCAGCCAGAGCCATTGTGCAGGGCGGGTGGGCGGCAGCGGTTTTGATTGCATTTTGGGGTGGTTGGGGACTTGGTTTTTCACTGGGCCACCGGTTTGGAGCTTCCCCAGACAGTCAAAACCTCCCTGCCCCAACAACTCTTGTCTGCTACTGGCTGCCTTCTCTGCAAATGGATTCTTCCCAGAACATCAGAACACCAGCAGCCTTTCCACAGAAGTCACCTAAACCAGTTAGCCCCTGCCCCACTCCCGTGTTTGCATAAACTGCCAGGAAGCTGGTGCCTTGTGTGTTTGTGGCAACTGTGAGCTGTGTCTCTGTCACTTGCTTGTATGTATAAAGTGGGGATGGTATATATGTTTAATGGCAAAGGTTGATCTGTTAATTCTTATGTGTGCTGCTAGCTGCCCATATTTGGGCAAGTTTGCTGTGTCATATGTGACTGTGCTGTGTTTCCAGGCATCCTGTGTGACTGTGGGTCACTGTGGGTGTGTACTGGGTTTCTGTAGTGTTTGTTTATGTAACTGGGTGCCTGCCTTGTGTGTGATTACATTGTTTCTGGGGTGTGCCTGTGTTGGCTGTGAGCCTGTGGGCCTGTCTGGGCTTACCCTTCGTCTGTATGTGGACCTGCGGTCCCAGGAGACCTCAGGCAGATGGATCAGTAAGCCCCATCATAGACATCAGGAGAGAGGAGACAGTCCCTATGGAGACCCAGACACTTCACCTTGAACAGCCTCTGGGAGATGGGGAAGATGTCACCTCTTTCCTACCTTGGTGCCTTTCCCAGCCTCTGGGTTGGCAGAGGTGTGTGAGAAAGGGGAGAAGAAGGCTCACATTTCTTGTCGGAGGAGGCTCCCAACCTGGATCTCCCTTTCTGAAGAGTCTTGGGCCTCTGAATTTGGGAAGGGTTGGGGTGCAGACACTTGGGGATCCCTCCTTCCCATGTGTTCAGATGTCACATCTACACTCAGATCCATTGGTTACTGGGATACCTCAGGTAACCAATCTCTCTTCCCCACTGAATCCGTCCCCATTCACAGACGAAATCCAGCTCTCCATGGGGAAGCCTTCGCAGGCCCACAGGCACACACCAATGCACAGCAGTCCCTGCACACACTTGCACACATACAAACCAGATTCCGAAGTGGGTAGGACTCATTCACTCCCAACTCTGCTTGCAGCCATGTACATATTGCCATTTGTACCCTCCCCAGTTTGGGCAGGGCTGAGCCCCCACGGAGAGGAGGAACTCCCTTTGAGTGAGCTGGGGGAAGTGAGGCCTTCCTGCGCTACCCGGGACTGGTACAGCCACGGGCAGATCTGCAGGTCACTTCAAAGACAAAGGTTCAGCCCGGTGACCAGCTTGAATGGGAGCAGGCAGGCAGGGCAGCCTGGCCATTACCCAACTGCACAACAGAGGATGTCCCCCACCCCCACAACTTGTTTTCAAAGAAGAAGAGTCCATGCCTATATGGTGCTTATTCACTGGCCTCAGCTGCCCTCAGAATAGCCTTCAACTCAGGCTGAAAGTTCTCCATCCCATCTTCTGCTTAGTTCTCTCCTGAGTCCTCTTCCTGTCAGGCCATGTGCTCCCTGCCCTCAGGATTATAAATGTAAATTTCAGTAGCCAGCTTGGTCAAAATGTTTGGAACTAGGATTCTGGTTGTCTGTAGCTTCAATTCCACATCAATATTCATTCTCCCGGCTATCTGCTCACACCAGCTCCCTGCACGCCTCACACTCTGGGCGTCGTTTGCCTGCTGGTCACACCCACTCAGTGACAGCTTTACTCTTTTCCTCTCCATTGTACAAATTTAGTCACACCTAGCTGCACACGCTAGTTTGCAACAATCGGTTGCAGGAACGCAGCAGCACACACCCAGCCCCACACTCTGTTTCCATCAATCAGCCGCACATGCTCAGTTTCTCAGTTGCACATACTCGATGTCACACTCAGGAACGTGCTCTTGCTAGTCCCCACGCAGTCTACCACACACACACCCGCAGCCCCAAATCCCAGAACTGGCAGCTGTTAGGAGAAGACAGGGTGATTTGCAGACAGCAGCCCTGGACTTGGAAGTGCAGATGTGGGGCCCCAGGAAAACTCAAGGTGGGAATTCTCCTCCCTCCAGGGTGCTGGCCCCCAGGAACCCCCACCTTCCTTTGCTCCAGTCCCCAGAGCCTGTCCTCTAGGAGATTCAGCCTGTGGACACACCCAGGGGTCAGATTCCAGGCTCCTCAAGACCTGTCAGTGTCTGCCAGGGACCTCCACTCCGCGCAGTCCAGTACAGTGATGCAGCCATTTCTCATACACTCCTTCACTTACCTACAACCTATCCACCACTACCGAGTACACTCAGTTCCACTCTCCTCCATTCCCACCCACCTCAAAGCCACATGTACTTCATTTCACAACAGCAGCCTCCTGCTCGCTAACCTTCCTGACCCCAGCCCATTCAGGTTCTCTGTCCCTTCCACATGTCTTGTAGCCCCTGACCTTACCTACCTTACCCCCTTGTCTGGCTGCCCTCTCTACGTCTCCCAGGCTTTCTATGGCGCCCTCTCAGATGCATGTGTTCGGGGAGCATGTGTATTGTCCCCACAAATCACTTTCTGGGCTCCAAGAGGGGCTAGCTGTTGCAGATGGGAAGCCAAGCCCAGGTGCCTCTGGGTTCAGGTGACTGGAAAAGCCAGGGCGGGGTGAGTGGACTTCCTTGGACCTGGCGGCTCAGAGGGATGGGGAGGAGGGTCCCCGCGGCGACGGGAAGGGGCGGAGGGGAGGCGCGCGGCCCCAGCCCGTCCCTTTCAGGGGGGACTCATGCATCAAACTTCAATTTTCCGGACGATTGAATTAGTGATTTTTTTCCTCCTGAACTAAAATACACTTAAGTCTTTGGGATTAATTACCACGTTCTGGTCCCTCAGACTGGAGTATTACTTATCGGAGCTGCGTCTGACACCGGTCCGACACCTCGTAAAATAAGGAACTGCGCCTCCCGGCCTCACCCCGCGCCGCCCGCCAGGCCACCGAGCCTGGAAAGGAGGAGCCAGGGGAAACGGAACCAGCGGGATAGGCAGTCCGCGCGCCGAGGGGTCCCCAGACTGGAGAGCAGAAACTGCCCGCGTCCTGGGACTTGGCAAGTCCCGCCTAGCCCTGGGACACAACGGGGAAAGGAGAGACAAAGCGGAGCCGCCTCTCCTGGCCAGCCCGGAACCGAAAGTGGGTCCGCAGAGAACCCAGAGTTTTGGGGGAACAGATCGGCAAATGGCTCTAGGCGGTGATGGAACTCGGGCCCAAAGGGCAGGCGCCCAGAGAATCCCAAGCTTAACGAGCTACGCCCATAGACTGGGCGTAGGGCCCACAGCCCCTCACACAACCCACGCCACGCTCACTCGTACACTCAGATCACGAGAAGAAACAGACACGCAATGCACAAAGCCCGCTCCCTTGGAGCTCACACGTGGGCGAACACACCACCAACAGCCGTATTCCGAGACAGGCCTGGCAGGGGCGGGCTAAGAGGCCTCGGGCCCGCACGTGGGTTTTGAGACCCTCTCGCATCGCGGGTCCCAGCGGCAGCGCCGGAGGCACAGCCAAGGCGGTCCGAGGACCCCGGGCTGCGCGCAGGTAGCAGACTTCTTCAGAACTGGGGAGCTAAGGAGAGAGTGGGCTTAGAGCCCTGGCCTCCTTGGATTCCAGACCCTCGCCTCCGCCTACAGCCAAGCCCCTCAGCCTTTCCCCAGGGCTGCTGACTTCCTCGCCGCCTCCCTGCGCAATAGCGCCTAGAGATAAGCCCCAAGCCCGGGTGCTATTCCACGCAGAGTCGGGCCTCAACAGAGCGGAAGCCCACCCGGAACCTGACGGAGGCAGCGAATCCCTCAGAGCAGGGGACACTGCGGAGTGGCTTGAATCCACTTCCCACATCGTGCAGGACGGAGCGCGCGGGGCGCTCTCGCGTGGCCTCCTTAGCTCGGGTTCAGCCGAGGCTCCTGCGTACACTTCGTTCCCCCTTCCCTCCGCCGCAGCTCTGGTCCTTCCTTCCGCTGGCCCTCCTTTCTGGCCTATGGAAACAACGCATTACTTCTCGCCTTTCGAAGCCCGGTTCCCAAGCCACCTCCTCCGTGAAGCCCCCAACACCCTGGTAGCCGCCTCTCAGTGTTTTGCAACTGGCACGGCGCTGTCCCTCGGTCCGCTTCTACTGGCGCTGGGGGTGCGGCGGTCTTGCCCACTAGACTAGGAGCTCCTTGAGGGCAGGAACCGGATCTGATTCGTTTCCATTTTCCCAGCCCCCCTGCGCGGCCTGGCGCAGAAAACACTCGCAATAAACATTTGCTGAACTGAATTGCGTTTTCTCCTTATTTTATTAATCCTTCCCCTTCCTTCTTTCATTTTTTCTTTTCCTCCTTCCTTCCTCCCTCGTTATTTTTTATTTCTTGGTTATATTCAATTGTCATGTTTTTCAGGCTCATTAAATCCATTTAGAGACAAAAGAATAAAAGGCAGAAGGGGAAGGGAGGGGGAGGAGGGGGGGAGGGGGGGAGGGGGGGGAGGCCGGAGAAGCAAACAAATAACCCGCTTTAACTAGACGGGCGGATAAATGGCCCGGTTTCTCCTCGGCCCCGTTGCGCCTGCTTAGCTGCGCGCCCCGCGGGCGCCGTAGTTCGGGTGGGCTCAGCCCTAGGGCTGCCCCTCCCAGCCCGAAGGGACCCAGTGGGGCCCGGCCCAGGCCGGCGAAGCAGGGATCGGCCGGCGGTGCCAGGGCCGCTTCATTGGGATTCATGAGCGTGTTGGGCGGGCGGCCCCGGGCTCCGGGCGTTGGGCGGGGGCCGGGTGGGGGGGGGCGCACGGCGGGCGCAGATGCCCGGGTGACCGCCCCGCCGCGGTCCCTGCGCCGCCTTTGTGCCGGGGAGGCGCGCGCGGGGACCTAATCCATCAAATTGTCTACAAATTGTGAAGAAAATTCAAAAACCATATGGTCGCCAGCGCCGGCGCGCTCTGGGCTGCGGAGGGCCGCGGCCGTGCCCGCACCGGGAGCCGCGGGGGGCTGGGCCCGGCTATTGTCGCCTGTCAGCGGCCGCCCGGGCCCATTCGTCCCGGCCTTCATGGTCCGCGCTGCGAATTACAGACCCATCCATCCTAAGAGAGGGCGATTTTTGTCACCGGGAGGAACCGGCCGCCTCCTTCCTTCTCTGCTCCTTCTCTCTCTTCACCTCTCTTCCCATTATTTTTTCTCCCTCTGTCTCTGTCTCCCTTTCTCCGTTTCTCTCTTTCTTTCTCTCCGTCCTGACTCTGTGGCTCCTCGCTTTCTCTCTCAGCTTTTGGAGTGTCTTTCTGCGCTCCTTTTTTTTTTTTTTTTTTTTTTTTTTTCCTGTTTCTCTCTGTCTCTTCGTTTCCTCCTGGACACGCACGTTCCTGGCTCGGGCCTCGGGGCCCCATTGCCCGCCCGAGACCAGATGCGCATTTCTCACATCAATTTTGCGGAGAAAGAGAGCCCAGCGGCCCGGAGGCGGGACCCCACTCCGGTGACAGCGGCCACTCGCCAGCCCAGCGACAACAAAAGCCCGGAGAGAATCCTGCTCTGTCCGGGAAAGTGAAAGCGGCCTTGGGGCGCCGCAAACCCGAGAGAGTGCTTGCAAGATCCAATCCTCTGCCCCCAGCAGAATGGGGGCGGGGAGCAGAATTTGTTAATGTTGCCAGAAATTCACCCCAGCTCCCAGACCCTTGGGCTTACATTTCCAGGTGCCCACATTCGCAATTCAGCTTGGCCTTGATGCCTTTGGCCTCTCGCCCCCTACTCCCCAAGGATGAGGCCCTCGGGGCTGGAACCGAAACTTGGGAGCCCGAAGGCTCCACCCCTTGTCTGACTGAGTGATACCTGCAATGCTCCCGCGGCTCAGCCTGTTTATCAGGGAGCGCAGGAAGAATGCCCGTGGGTCTGGGGTGGGATGCAAGAACTGTAGGGCAAGTCCACCCCTCCCACCCTTTGTTTAACGCAAATTAATTAATGTTGTACTATGGTGTGCCTCCCCATACACAGGCATTTTCTCCCAGCATTTCACGGCTCGCTTTTTACCCCGACCTGGCGAAGCCCGCATCTCTCCCGATTTAGTAGCTGCCTCGGGTTTAAGGGCAATAAGCGCCTCCTCCTGCTGCTTCCCCCTCTCCCCTCACTCTTAAGCCTGCCCTGAAAAATCCCCCCAAACCTCCAAGGCTGGGGCGACCGGCGAGAAGCAGCGGCAAGAAGCCCAGCCTGCCGCTGCTTCTCGGAAACGGGCCCGCTCAAACACGGTCGCCGCCGGTTCTAGTAAAATGGCAAAGACTTTATTTATTGGAGAAAGAGGCCTTGGGTACAGTCTGGGGAGGAGAGGGCAAGGGAGGAGCAGGGAAGGGGCATTCGCAACCCACCCTCATCCGGCCACCCTCCTCGGGTCAAGTCGAGCTAGGAGTGGGACGTTCAAGGTGGCAAGAGAGACCCAGAGCTGCGGAGGAGGTGGGGTGAGGGCTGGGGTCGGCCTCCTCTCTGTCTCTGCCACATGCAAAAAAATTCTAAAAAGAGTACAAAATAATTATAGGGCTTTGGGTTCTGTTTTCGATGGTTGGTTGGTTGTTTGGATTTCCCCCTGCATTGTCCCTAAGAGCCGGACTCCAATAGTCCGAGGAAATGCAGAGGGAGGGAAGAATCTTAAAAATAGCATTAGTGGGCATTAGGAGGCAGAAATGGCATCGAAAACAGACTTCTCTCTCTCAGAGGGTGGGGAGGAAAGATCGATTTTGAGACTTGCAAGTCAGGACCTGGCTGCCCCCCCTCATCCCCTTCCCACTCGAGGAAAAAAGGCAGGAGGAAATAGAAGTCAACTGCGATAGGCCTAGGGAGGCGAGGAGGGAGCGGGCCGGTGCATTCGCCACATGCAGAGAAAAATCAAAACAGCCGGAGCTGCCCATCCTCTAGACCGCAGGGTCAGTGTTCGCAGCCCCGGGTTCTTCTTCGCCCTCAGCAATCCCGGCAGCCTGAGAGCTTTGAAAACAACGAAATCTCCGAGATTTAAAAAATAAAAATAAAAGAAAGGAAAAATCAGGCTGCGGTGGGAAGAACCCGCTATATAGGTTTAAATATTTATACAGAAGCCATACAGAATTGCACGGCGAGGGCTTCTGGGGCGGCGGAGGCCGCTGGCTGCAGCCGGCCCGGCCGGCCAGCCCGGGTTTATTGCTTCGTGAGGGAAGAGGCGGCTGCCTGGAGCCGAGTCCGGGGCCGGGGACAGGGGAGGAGGCGGGAGTTGGCAGAGGAGGTCCCAGCTCCCCTCGGTCCGGTCCGGGGAGGTGGTGGGCTTGCGGGCGCTAGGAACCCAGGGCAGCGGAAGACCTGGAGCGCCTCTCAATCGTCCACGTCGATCTCTTCGTCTTCCTCGTCCTCCGAGCAGTCCTGGCTGCTGGCCGGCTGGTCCGTGAGCGGAGAGGCAGGCGAGAGCTGCAGGGGGCCAGCGCCCGGGGCCTGCGGGGCGCCTGGGGGGAGGACCGGAGAGCCGGGCCTCGACTTGGCCCGGCCGCAGCCGCCGCCACCGCCGGCTGTGGCCTCCGAGTTCTGCTCGAGTTCGGCCAGCGCCACGATGTCCATCTGCCCGCTGGGGCCCAGTTTCTTGGCGGACTCTACGTCGGCCTTCATCTCCTCCAGGTCCCGCTTGAGCTTAGCGCGCCGATTCTGGAACCAGGTGATAACTTGCGCGTTGGTGAGGCCCAGCTGTTGCGCGATTTGGTCGCGATCGGCAGGGGACAGGTACTTCTGGTATAGAAAGCGTTTTTCCAATTCATAGATTTGGTGGTTGGTGAAGGCCGTGCGCGACTTTCGCCGCTTCTTAGGGGTCTGCCGCTGCCCAAAGATGGTCATCCCGTCGCGGCCTGGGAGGAAAGGACAGTGTAGGCTCGCGTTGGGAGAGAGGAAGCCCCACCCTGGCTCTTCCCCCCATAACTCTGTACCCCACCCAGGCCTGTCTGGCCTGCAGTCTACCAGTGTTCCCTTCTCAGATTTAATTCGGCCTCCAGGACCAGGGCAAGCCTTGGCTACGGTAAACCTTCTCCTGTCTTTGGTCTCCCAGAAGTTCCTAGGAAAATTGTTTTGGTCTCTACCCACTACCTAAGAGTTGGTTGGAAAGACCCAAAGTCTCTGAGAGTATGAGAAAGCCAGACAGGGACACCCTACTTGCGATGTGAATGTTGGTTCTCCATCCCTTCCCAATCATTTAAACTCTGCCCTACCCAGAAGGTCCCAGCAAAAGACTCTCGATTCCCCACGCCGAGTAGCTGGGCTAACAGCTCCCAGGACACAGGGAACGCAAGGGAGCCCGGCAAAGCACGCAGACTGCAGAGAGAGCTTGGGTTCCCACCACCCCTCTCCGGCCATCCTCCAACTCTGGCCTACCCAGAGGCCCCTAGGAAATAAGGATTGGGTTCCGTCCCACCTATCTTCACTCCCATAAGCAGCTGCTCAGGCTAGAAGGCTCTGGCGGCCGGAGCGGGCAGAGGCGAGCAGAGGCATAGAGCACAAAGCGCGCAGGGCACAGGGCGCGAGGTGCTGGGTGCAGGGGAACCCAGCAGCTGCACCTACCTTCGGCTGCCTGCAGAACGCTGACCTCCAGCCCCTTAAACGTCTTGCTGGCGAGCTCCTCCAGCGCGCACAGCGGCGAGGTCTGCGAGAGCAGCGCGCGGCCCGCCAGGGGCAAGCCGCCCGGCGCGTGTTTGTCCGCGGCGGCCAGCAGGTGCGCCGCCCCGCACAGCGAGTAACTTCTCCGCACAGACGGCTTGTTGAGGATGTCCTCGATGCTGAACGGCGTCAGTGGCTTGTTGGAGTTGGCGGGCGGAGGCAGGTGGTCCAGCGGGCTGCGCCGCCGCTCCTCCCCCGGCGCCGCCTTGCCGTCTTCCTTGGAAGTCATCTCGGCCTCGTTCGGGGGCCCGGCCGGGGCGGCTCGGGCCGCGGGGACCCAGCCCGCGGGCAGCTCGGGCGCCGGAAGGCGCGGGTGGGAGGCGGCTGGTGGGAAGGAGGCCGAACTGGGCAGTACGCGGGCCGGGCGCGGGGCCGATTAGCGCGGCGGCTGAGGCGGGCAGAACAGCGCAGGGCCCCGGGAGGGGGGTGCTGACGCGGGCGCCGCCGCTGCCCGGGCTTCCAGCAATCCGGGGCCGGAGCCGGGGCGCGCTGCGCGGGGCTCCAGTTTCACCAGCCCCGGTGCTATTTAAAGGTGTCAGGTGGCTCGGCAGTGGCTCCTGGCCCCGGGTCCTGGCGGCCGCAGTTGGAAGAGCCGAGGCGAGGGCGCCGATCCCGGACTACGAGGGAGGCGGAGAGACGGGGCAATTGACTATTGCTAACAAGTTAGCCTTGATCGAGGTGTAATCAATTATCTGCAGTGGCACTACTCTCTCTTTCTCTCTCCTTTCTCCCTTTCTCCTCTCTTCTTTCTCTCTGTTCTCTCCTGTTCTCTCTCTCTCCCTCCCTCCCTCTCTCTTCTCTGCTCCCCCCGTCTCTCTCCTTCTCTCCCTCTCCCTCGCCCTCTCTTTCACTCTCTGTCTGTCCAATGCAGGCGGCTCTAAGTTGGGAAGCTCATTAATTAGCGGGCCGGGGGTAGGAGGAGCCGGCTGGAATTAGCCTGCCTAATGCGCCTGTCAGTCCGGGCGCCGCGCCGCGCTCGGCCCGAGCTGTTTGTAAATTACATTAGCAGCCCCTTTATTGCACCCGAACCTCGGGCGACGGAAAAGCCACCGCCCCCACCCCAAACTGCGAGCCGCGCTCCTGGCGCACCCGCCTCCCGCCGGCCTGACTGCAAAAACAGCACCGGCCGGGAGGTCTCGGTCTCTCCGACCCGGGATATGGAGCCCGAAAGGGTGGCGGGAAACCCAGCCTGGGAGGGACGCGGCCGCCTCGCGGGCCAGGTAAGACCAGGAGCCCGGGTGGGCCCCGCTGGCGCCTAGCGTGGACTTTGCGGAGCTGAGATCAAGAGCCCAGCGCCGCTACCCGTGACCCTCCTGCTCCTCACCCCACTGCCTGGGCGACGCGCCTGGGGAGAGGGAATCTGAAGCCCTCCTGGGCTGGCCCTCAGGAGGTCAGAGTCGGCTCGGCAGCCCTGGGTGGGCGACGAGGGAAGGGGGTGGAGGACCCCAGGGGTTGGGGGAGGGGGCTAGTTGGGCAGCTCAGCCTTCTCCGTGCGGAGAGGAGGAGGAGAGAATTGTTGGTGGCTCTGGGAGCCTCTCTCCCGGCCTGATTCCCGAAGCGGCCGCCCTACCTCCTGTGGCAATCTTGCACACTTTCCTCCGGCATCCGCTCCCCAGGCTGGCTGGGGCCACGGTTGGCCTGATGATGGGCGTCTGACGGGTAGCTGGGCCAGGTGCCGGAGCTAACCGGGTCGGCTCCGTGCCTCCCCGCTGCGCTCCGCCCGGGCCCCGACCGGGGCCCTGCGGCCGGCCCCGCCTAGCCCAGGGCCCCGCTAGAGTGTACGGCCAGGCCGACTCCAGCTGTTCCGGATGCGGGGCGGGGGCCAGGCCGTGGTTGGGGCTTTGCTCTCAGGAACTCGCAGGGAGGCCGGGCTTCCAGTTAGGTTGGGACTAGGGACCTTTGGGCCTGGGATCTGTGAATATCGGGAGAGCGTGTTGTGTGCATTGTTACTTGATGGTGTTTGTGTTTTTGAATGTGTGTTTGTGTGTGGTTCTCTATGTGTATATTTGTGTAAATGCATGTGAACCCGTGGGTATATAGGTGGTTTGAACTCAGCTATTTATTTCATTTCCCTGAGGCACTCCAGCAGGGCTGTGCCCTCAGGCCCTCCGCTCTTGCTACCCCATTCGGTTTATGTGGGGCCACTGGCCTCCTTACTAATTTTCCGTTTCTGCCCTTGGAGAAAGGAGGGGAGGACCTAGAGGGTGTTGGAGTCCAGAGAGGAAAAGCTGTTCCTTCCCACACACACAGTCCCCCACGCAGCCCGGCCCTGGCTTTGTTTGTAAACTCCTGGGTGGGTGGACTGTGGGTTGGGCAGCACCGATTGGACCAGAAAAGGGCCCAGAGAGGTCAATGTGAGGACCTGTGGCCCAGGACAGGGGTTGGGATGGGAAGACTAGGATTTCTTGCCCCGTCACCCCTCATCTCTAACTCCAGAGAGGGAGTGAGCCAAGCTGGGCTGTGGGGCAGGAAGCAGGTTCTCTCTCTGGATGCCTCTGCACAGGAGAGATAGATTTCATGATCTGGCATTCACTTGTTTGTTTGGAATCATGGCTGGCAGTTCTCTGGAGTAAGAGGGAGAGTGTCGGGAGAAAGCATTCCTGTTTGGTGTCCCAGTGCCCTGAGTGTTGAGAAGAACCCCCTGCCCTGGAACCCATCTTTGTCCTGCATTTTTGGGGGTGGGGTTAAGCGAGTGGGGAGATGACAAGTCCTCAGAGGCAGGACTGGTGAGAATGGGAATCACAGTTCCCTCGGAGCTGCAGACCCACCCCAGGGCAGACCTGTCTCTACTGCTTCCCTCCTGCCCTGGGAGCTGCCAGGGGATGCTGGCCTATCGAATGCGGAGTCAGAGCCTGGAGACCGGCAGGCAGAGAAGGACCAGAGGGAGAGGGCGCCAGGGAGCTGAACCTGGGTGAGGGTTCTGTCTCCTCTCACTTCCTGCCCTCAAGATCCCACCTCAGCCTTTTCCTGCCATAACCCCAAACCCCTGACCCAGAGCCTCAGGCAAGTGACACCCCCAGTGCTAGCAGGGAGGCAGGGAGATCCCTTTAGATCCAGGAGCCAGGACCTTTGGATCCCAGTTGAGAGAAAGAAAGAGAGAGTGAGAAGGGGGAGGGAGAGAGTTCCTCCCATACTTCCACACTCTTTCTGTCCTCTTCAGTCTCTGCATTGCATCTGGTACTAGCCCACAGGATAGGACTTTAAGGACAAGTCAAGCCCTGCTGTTGCCCATCTCCTGACCCTCAAGACCAGCGGAGTTCAGGGTTACTGAGAAGCTGACAGGAAGGGGAGGAATGTGAACTGGGGACCAGAGGGGTCCCTCTGCTTGGCTTGTTCTTCGTACCTTATCCTGCTGGCTGGTATTGAGACCTTTAGTCTTCAGCCACACCATGTCAAAAGGAACAGGACATTTCACAATCATCTGCTAAATTACTTCCACCACCGTCACCAAATCTTCCCTGGCTGGCCTGTACCTGCTGTCCAGTCCTATGGCTTGCCTCTTTTGGCCTAACTGGTTGGCCTCTTGGCTAAACACACTTGGGCACACCATATGGCTGGGGGTGTGGGGTGTGGTATGAGGTGCGGGATGTGGGGAAGCCTGTGGTACCACCCTGCATTTTGTTGTTTTAGTTTGATTCACCCAGATCCCCTTATCCAGGCCACCTTTGGAAACCAGCCCAACTGCCCCACCAACCTTTTCCCAGCCCAGTGATCCCACCCCTACCTCCACTGCTGGAAAACCCCATGGGGGTAGGGTGGAATCTTCTGAACTCCTGGGAGCCCAATCCACTTGCCTCTTCTACCCCTCTTGCAGAGCAATGAAATATATTTCAGGTTTGTGTACTGACCCCTACCTGCCTGCCCTGCCAGACCTGAGAGCAGGAACCTTCATCTGGGTACTCTGGTTCATCTCAGACCTTCAAAGTTCTGGGAGACACTGGGGCTCCCGCTGGCTGAATATTGGTTGAATGACTTCCCATAGAGCAAATGGGGTATACATGATTGTGCACTGTGGATGGTTTGGGTCCCTCAGAGGAGTTTAGAAATTAAGAGGATTCCAGAAATGAGGAGCACAGGATCGGTGGGAGAGAGCCTGCCCTGATAGTCCAGGCTCCAATCTTTCCACCCAATCCCCTCCTGAGCCCCCGTGCTGGGGCAAGGCAGACACTCTGGGAGTCTCCCCACCCCTCGTCAGCTGGGCCAGCCTCCTCTCACCTGGAGTTGAAAGCAGCTGATATTTTCCTCCACAGAGGAAATGCCTGTCCTCAGAGCCTAATCTACATGCTACCCGGATCCTGAATTCCTGTTTGCTGCTTAAACAGCCGGGGTCCAGGTTTATTCTATCTCAGTGGATAGGGAAGAGAGGATTCTGCCAAAAATCTGCTTGCCCTCAGTTTAGGGAATATTCCAGACAAAGAGGAGGGAAAGAGCATTTCATGAATTGCCACAATAAGGGGACCCTGCAGACCCAAACAAAACAAGTTAATCCTTAGCACAGGAGAATAATTCACTTAAACCCCCAAAGGCTCCATTGGATTCAATGTGGATTGTTTTGGTAGCCCCGTTCATTTCCAGATTATTTTTGTAAGCACCAGCGTTGCCGCTCAGGCCAGGGTTCCTTTAGAGAAAAGGGTCTGACAGTGCTTGACTCAAGTTAACTTGAGCAGCAGTGCAGACCCTTTACTGTTGTCGTCGATATTGTTGTTTTTGTCCCATGATGACCTGCTACGCTGAATTCGGAGTGTTTCTTCTGCTATAGAAGTGGACTATGATAGATGGTCTCCTGCCACCCAGGCTGAGCCAGGACTGCCCGCTTGGTTTTTACATTTTGCCCTGGGCCACTGTCTGCAGTAACAGCAACAATAACCATGACAATAAATACCATAAGCCCTTACCTTGTGCCTGGCTCCAGGCTAAGAGTTTATTCATTTCATTTATTACTCACAATCCTTCTAGGTAGCTACTGCTCTTACCCCAATTTTACATAATAGGAAAACGAGCCCCAGAGAAGTTAAGTAACCTATCCAGAGTCACACAGCCTGTTTTGGAGTAATCAGGATTGGAACACTGTTTCTTTTTCTGATGCAAGTCTGTTCCTTTAATCTCTGAACCAGGGGGTTCTTAACCAGAGGTCCCCCAAGGGCTCTTTGAATGGGCTTCAGGGGCTCTGTAAAACCCAGAAATTGTGTATGTGCACCCAGAGGGTCACATTTTTCTTGGAGCAATATTATATAACACCTAGGACTCTCAAAGCGCTTGGGGATCTAGAAAAGGTAAAGCCTGGAATCAGGCCACTGGGGAAGGGGAAGGGGAAGGGAAGTGGCCTCCTCCCAGGCCTGGGGAGCAGGGAGGCAGCTGCTTCAAAATTCAGGCTGGGCTCCAAGCCTGCTCTGGGACCTGCCCTGCTTTCTCTGGCCACGCCCAGCTCTTAGGACCTCAGCTAGCTGCAAGGTCTGAGGGCAGGACACTCCTTTGGTCCCCTCCCTGATTCTCCCCTTCCCTACTTCTTTTGTGAGCTGAATTCCTTCAGGGCACTGTGACGTGGTGGCCATACCACAGGGGCCAGCCTCCTCCAGGCACGGCAGTCCTGCATGGAAGGAGAGGGGAGTGCTTCTCCTCTGGAAGTGTTGGGGGCCACAGACAGACCACTGAGTGACAGAGACAGGCAGGGAGGAGAAGAGACAAGTTCCCAGCGACGCTCAAGTCCTGGGTGCCCCTACTCTGCGGCCTCTGGAACAGCCTTTTCTTTTGGTTCCAAGCTCTTGCTCCCCTCATCCAGGGGTTGGGATGGTTTGTGTCCCTTCCTTTCCTGGTCCCTCCTACTTTGTCTCTAGTGCCCAACTCATCTTCTGGTGGAACCTCCTCTGCCCGGTTCAGCTTCTCTGTGCTCCTTAGCACATTCCCCTGGGTGTCATTGTCACATTGCCAGGAATGTGCTGCTTTGTCTGTCTGTCCTGCCTCTCTCTCTCCATCTGTTGTGAACTTGGGAAGGAAGAACCTGAATCACCTCTCCATGCCCCCATGCCAGCCCAGCCTACACCAAGGGCTCCAAGCATTTGTTGAGTAACTAAATAAACAAGGGACAAAAAGAGAGCCAGACAGGGAACTTAGCCTGTGCCTTAGAGAGAGGACCAGGCATACAAGGGAAGGGTAGGTGCGTTGGTTTTGCCAGCTGCCTGCAGATGTGTGCGGCACTCCTGCTGCTCACACCAATACACACAGAGGGGCCCAGAGACATTATCTAATGCTTTTTGGCTATGGAGTGAGTTTCCTGGGTTGTGGACCCAGCTGCAGTAGTATGGTCTGACTTAGTAATGAACTTCATTCACTTTTTTTGTGTTTGAGATGAGTCTCACTATGTCACCCAGGATGGAGTGGGCAGTGGCACAGTCTGGGCTCACTGCAGCCTCAGCCTCCTGGGCTCAAGTGATCCTCCCACTTTAGCCTCCCAATTAGCTGAGACCACAGGCGTGGGCCACCATGAGTGGCTAATTTTTGTATTTTTTTGTAGAGATGGGGTTTTGCAATGTTGCCCAGGCTGGATTTTTTTTAAAAATAGGATTGAGACCAGGCACAGTGGCTGAGCCTGTAATCCCAGCACTTTGGGAGGCCGAGGCGAGTGGATCACTTGAGGTCAGCAGCTCGAGAACAGCCTGGCCAACATGGCGAAACCCCAGCTCCACTAAAAATACAAAAATTAGCTGGGTGTTATGGTGTGCACCTGTAGTCCCAGCTACTCAGAGGTTGAGGCAGGAGAATCACTTGAACCCGGGAGTTGGAGGTTGCAGTGAGTCGAGATCGAACCACTACACTCTAGCCTGGGTGACAAAGCGAGACTCTGTCTAAAAAAGAGAGGAAGAAAGAAAGAGAGAGAGAAGAAAGAAAGAAAGAAAGAAAGAAAGAAAGAAAGAAGGAAGGAAGGAAAGAAAGAGGAAGGAAAGGGAAGGGAAGGGGAAGGGGAAGAAAGGAAAGAGGATTGAACTCCCATCATTTGTTGCGCCCAGAAGCAGAGAGGAAGAATGGACAGAAGATGGGAGGCGATAGGCAGGCAGGATGGCAGGAAACAGACACCCACCCACCACCCCAGTAGCCCAGAGGTCTATGAAGAGGATAAATGAACCTAAGTAAGTGTGTGGGGGTGGGGTGGGGAAGAATCTGGTTCTGTTCCCAATGGAGGTGGCGTTTGAGTTGAACTTTGTAAAACCAGGAGCATGTGAATAGGTGCAGAAGGAGGGAGCGCCCTGGAGGCAAAGGGAACCACCAAGCACAAGGCCAAAGATGCCACCCTAAGAGAGGATCCGGAGTCCCTGATATCTCCTCCCTCTGTCTTCCTGGCAGTGAGCTGCTAGGTAAGGGTGAAACCCTTAGTCCCTTGTTTACCCTCAGCGGGTCTGCAGCCTGGAGCTGGGGGGCTGCTGGGCTCCAGGGATGGCTATTTATTTATTTATGGGGTGGGGTGGGGTGAGGAGTGGGAATGGGATGAGAGAGGCTGCTTTCCTGAGCCTACAACTGGGGTTTCCTTCTCCTTGCCATCCCCAGAAACTCCAAGAGCTGACCCTCTGTCTTACTAACCCAGACGGCCCAGAAACATCGCAGTCCGATCAAAAACCATGAATGGTAGTCAGCTCCCTCCCTTCACAGAGGTCTGTCTCACTGCTGTGGCGGGGCGCCAGGCGTGGGCCTGGGCTAGGCCAGGTGGGAAGTCGGAAGGACCGAGTTGGGACGGACAAGGAGACCAAGGAGCCGCCCGCCCGGTAAATGGACACAGGAAAAGCCTGAGTCAGGCTTCTCATAATAAACTGCACGTGAATAATTCAGCAGTCGCGCGGGGCCCGTTGCATTAGTGCCGCCGCCGCGTGGCGTCCCAGACCCCGCGGAGGGGAGTAGGCCACTCTTCAAGGCCCTTGAACAGGGAGTCCGGTAGAAGATCCCCTGCCCAACAGTATCCTGGATTCTACCCAGGTCGAGTGGGAGAGCCTCCCCATTCCCAACTCCCTCGGGCCCCATGGGTCAAGGGCCCACCTGCTGGGCAGTCTACCCCAGCTAAGCCGCTCCTGTGTCCCAAGAGCTCGGGCAAGAGCAGACAGGCGGTGAGACGGAGCCAGAATAAAGGATGCGGACGCCTGACCTGCGGAAAACCCAGCGTCTGCAGTGCCCAACCGCACAGGGAACGTGGGCGGCTTGGCTCCAAGCACAGTGACGACGCCAGGCTCGGATCTGCGCTCAGAGCCGCCTGGTCCTGGCCGGGATCTTCCTCGCCCTGAAGTGAGGCTCCAGGGAAGCTGCAGGGGCCGCCGCCCTCTCTGAGCTCCCTCGTACTTGGGCCTCTCCCCGTCTTTCTTGGGCCTGTGGATGCAATTCTCGCCGCATCAGACTCCGCTGTCTCCTCGCCGCCCTCTAGGTACAGTCCGTAGCGCCTGAAGCCAAATTTCGTTTGAGCGGAACTTGGCCCCTTTGGCTCTTCCTAATTCCCACAATCTCTGGGGTTCCCGATCCCGAGGGATTGCATTCATCTCGTCTCACACCCACCAACGCTCAATCCCCCCAGTTTCCCGCAGCCCCTTCACTTCCATCAATTAGGTCGACTCCCTTCCTTCACCGCCACTCCTGTCCCCACGCAGCCTCCCTGCACCTCTGCGTTGAGCCTCGGGCCAAGGGCCAAGACCTCCGTCCTGGCTCCGCTAGCCCTGCCTGCGGGGACCTGCACTCACCAGGCCCGGAAAGGCACCAGGCCTGGAAAGGTATCTTCACAGGGATTCCGCAAAGCCAGGTCCCAAGCCTCCATGGAGGCCACCCGCCCTCCTCCCTCCCGACGCCCTCCCCCCCCCCCGCCCCCCCCCCGTCTTCCTCCTCCTCCTTCTCCTTTCCGCTTCCCTCCGCCTCTATGTATTTCTTTCTCATTCGTTTCTTTTCCTTTGCTGAGGTGCCACCCACCGTAGCCCTGTCCCCTAGGGAGGCCTGGACTAACTTTGTCGCCCTCGTGGCCTTAGCCCGGACTCTGAGTCTCGAGGGGCTTCTGGGAGGCCGAAGCAGGGCACCTCGGGTGTCTTCGCAGAGACTGCTGAGGGGGGCTGGCGATTCCCGGGCTCAGATGGCTCTGCCACCGGCTGGCTGTGTGATCCTGGGTAAGTCTCTCCACCTCTCTAAGCCTTGACGGTGGTAAAAGGCAGGAGATTTAGAGAAGGTGTTGGGAGACTAAACCTTTTAATTCGTTTGAGAAAGGGAGTCGCCTGTGTTGAGGCCTAAGGAGGAAGTGAAGTTCCCTAGAATTCTAGATCTGAAATGGCCATATGTTTTAACGAATATTTCAGGAGCAGCTGATAGCTGCTTTTTATTTTTCTTTTTTTACAGCCGATGGGGTGCCAGGCGTTAGAACCCTTCCCTCCAATCCTCACCATGTCTCCATTTTGCCAAAGAAGAAACTGAGGTTAAGGTCGCGATGCCCTGGCCAGCACCAAAGGTGTGATTTGAACGCAGATCGCGTTTGGAGCGGCTCTAGTGTTTAAGCCACACAGTATGACGTTGGACGGGTGAATCGAGCTCTCGCAGGGCCTGGAGTGACCTAAGCCGAGAAAAATTGGGCTGAATCTCTAGGTGTTCCTTTCTTTCTGCCCTACGAAAGCTTTGGAATTCTTATTTTCAGGTAAACGATTTTGGCAGTGCCCGGAGAAGGATGGAAGTAAGACCCAAGGAGGAACTTCCTGCATGCTACGGGAGACCCCCTGGGGCGAGGAGGCGCGGGCAGCCTACCCCCGGCCAAGGGAGCAGCCAACGATCTTGGGTCTGTTTCTCCTCAAGAGTCTGTCCTGTGGCGCCTGGGGCCCAGTCCCCGGCCGCAATCCTGGAACCGGGGGGAGAAGGGGCTCGGGGAGGAGGGCGCACCCCCCGACCCGGGACTGACAGCAGCCCTAGCCGGTCCCCGCTCTCTCCCTCTCCAGGGGCCTCTCTGCGGAGTGTGGGGGGCTGGCTGTAGGGCAGCAGAGTGGAAGCCAGGGCCTGAGACCCTCTGGGTGGACAAGGAGGGGCTGGAGTCTGGCTCCCAGTGACCCAGTCCCCAGTCCCAGCCGTGGGGTCGCGCGTGGCGGCCCAGACAGGCCACGAGTCCCTCGCCACAAATCCCATTACGTTGTATTTATGTTTCACTTTATTGGTTTTTTCCCCTCCTCCCTTATTATTGTCTCACTCTGGGGGAGGCAAAGGATATAATATATTCATCTTTATTATACCAAATCTGTGTGAAGCATTTAATAAAACGCTGTTTCCACACAGCCAGGGATATTAGTGTGAGCTATTCTTAACTTAATGCTCCTGGACGGAGGGCGCCGTTGCCACAGCGCCTGCTGCCGGCGGGTCACGGGAAGCGCAGGCCCTGGCCGCTGAGCTCCCCGCGCAGGTCCAGCGCTCCAGGTGGCCTTCTGACCTGCTCATCGAAGCCCCCGTGCCCATTCTACCGCGTCTGTCTGTGACCCCTCGGCCTCCAGCCTGGGAGGAGGGGCTCGGAAGAGCCGAATTCAAGCACCACCCTTCCTCCCCTCTGCCAGCCTGGCTGCTTTTCAAACCTACTGTGGGCCTTGTTTGCATCTATGAAAATGGAAAGAATTCCATCACTGCCTCCCTCTCAGGGCTCTTGGGAGGCCAAAGACGCCTTAAGGGTGGACAGGATTTTTTAAACAGGAAAGAAAAAATCGAGAATTTGTAAGGTCAGGATCAATGAGGGCCAGAGAGAAACAGAGAGGCTACAGAGGTGGCTTCAAGCAACACAGACCAAGCTGGACCCCAGGAGAGCAGGCAGGGTGCAACTCTAGTGTGGGCAGAGCCCAGGAGGTCTCGGCATGCCTGGGCCTCACCCCGGCCCACGAAGACAGCTGATCCTAGTCAGGATCCATCTCGGCCTGTCACAGTTGGTCCTCACATAATCCTCCCTCTAGGTAGGAAAATAGTGTTTATTTTGTTTTGTTTTGTTTTTCTGAGAACAGAGTCTTGCTCTGTTGCCCACACTGGGTTGCACTGGGGCGACAACCTTGACTCACTGCAGCCTCTGCCTCCCGAGTTCCTGAGTTCCAGCGCTTCTCCTGCCTCAGCCTCCTGGGTAGCTGGGATTACAAGTGCACACCACCACACCTGGCTAATTTTTCTAATTTTTAGTAGAGACGGGGTTTCACCATGTTGGCCAGGCTGGTCTTGAACTCCTAACCACAAGTGAACCGCCCACACTTCGGCCTCCCAAAGTGCTGGGATTACAGGTGTGAGCCACCATGCCCAGTGGAAAATAGTCTTTTTAACTCCAGTTTTACAGCTAGCAAACTGAGGCTCACAAAGAATACGTGGCTTGAGATGACCAAACTAGGATGTAATATAGCAGGTCACCAGACTCCATGCCCCTCCCAGCCCCCATTCTCCAGGGTTTTTCTGTAGACCTTACATTCTGCCCTCTGCACGCTCATGCACGCACACACACACACACACGCACATACACACAGACACATGCACGCACATGCACACACACACACACACACACATGCGCACACACACACACACACCCCTACCTGGAGATGACCATGGGAGGGAGAAACAGTCTCATGACTTTCTATATCCAGGCCCACTGCTCAATGTCCTTCAGGGCCTACCACCTGGCTTCTTATAGGGCTCAGATTTGGGCATACCAGTCTTACTTAGGCTGCTTGTACCAGTGCTGTAGGAGGAAGGGAGTTGGCAGTAACTAGGCCGAGCCAGGCAGAAGGGAATTGTTCAGGAGAGGCTTGAAGTGGGCAGGTGAGTCTCCCTGGCTAGAATTCATACCCTCCAGAAATCTCAGTGTTCCTCTGTCCCGTCCCCATCACGCCATCCTTGGGAGGGGGGGCTATACCAGGTCAGCCCACATCCTATAGACTGCTGGCCAGAGCTCCTTTGGAGACTTAAGTTACTTGAGAAATCTGACAGTTCCCCCCTGAGGCTGGCTGAGGAGGAGGCACAGACTGTGCGGCAGGGCTAGGACTAGGGTAAGGCTGGTGAGGTGCCATATTTAAGGAGGGCATCTGCTCTCAGCGCTGTGTGTGATCTCTTAGGTTTTGTGTCTTGGGCATCTCACTGGCCTTACCCTAGTCCCAGCTCTGCTGTGTGGTCTGGGAGGTAGAATCAAGGCCAGAGAATTGCTGAGAGGGAACAGGGAGGCTGATTTCAGCTCATCCTTGAGAATGACTTTCTGAAGCATCAAAGTGGAAACAATGGAATGAGCTTCCCCCAACACATGGAGTATGCAAGCAGGGCTCAGCGCCTGCTAAGAAGGATAATAATCACCGGCTCATTGTCACCACCAAGATTGTCACCATTGACCATCACTTTGTGTCAAGTAAAAGCTTTAGTCAATGTTGTTTCACTTAATGTATATAAATGTATTTTAGCTGAAGATGGGCTGTCAGAGTCTCTGACCTTTGGCGTCCTTTCTAGCTCCATGAGTCCATTGTTGCACAAGACAAAGAGCACTTCTGTTGATTTTGGTTGGTTCAATGCATTGTTGTTAGTATTTGTGGACTTACAGTCTTATACTAATGGATAAGCTCCTAGAGGGCAGAGACTGTGTCTATCTCATTTTTTAAAATGATTCCCTCTCCTGTTCCATGCTGACCAGAGGCCTGGGCACATAGAATAGAAGGTGTTCAATAAATGTGTATCAAACAAACACGTGAGTAAACCAATGTCTAAAAGCTGTCTGCTTACCTGGCCATTTGCTCTCCCGGCTGTGACTGACAGAGCCACTAGGGGAGCCAGACCCACCTCTGCAGTCATCCCCCTTTCTATGGCTGAGCTGAGTTCAAGTGGGCGTGTCTAGAGCCTCCCCTGACATCATGTGCCTAGACCTTTGCTAGTTTGTGGATAAGACAAGGGCCAGCCCAGGTTCTTTGCAGAAGGATCTCAAGACTCATACTGGATAAACCTCATGAGAAACCATTCAGATGATGAGGGAAGCCTCTGGAGATCAGAGCAAGGAAGGGCCCTGCAGCCAGTGAAGCCTGTCTGGCAGAGCTAAGACTACAGCTAGTCCTTCAAATGTGAGAATTGAGTGGTTGAAGGGAAGAAATTGACCATCCTAGCTGGGCGCGGTGACTCACCTGTAATCCTAGCACTTTGGGAGGCCAAGGTTTACTTAAGGCCAGGAGTTTGAGACCAGTCTGGCCAACATGGTGAAACCCTGTCTCTTCTGAAAATACAAAAATTAGCCGTATGTGGTGGCACATGCCTGTAATCCCAGCTACTTGGGAGGCTGAGGCAGGAGAATCGCTTGAACCCGGGAGGCAGAAGTTGCAGTGAGCCGAGATTGCACCACTGCACTCCAGCCTAGGCGATAGAGTGAGACTCCATCAAAAAAGAAATAGACCATTCTAGGTTGGAGTGATGGGGAGCAAGAGAAAAGGGACAGAGGCAGGAATGCCCACAATTGTTTTGGGGAACAGGCGGGCTAGCCTGGCTAGAGTATCAGAGGAAAACAAGCGGCAAAGACATTTGTGGAATGCCTTGAATGTCCAGGCCCAGAGCCAGAGAACAGTAAATAGGGTTCAGAAATCAGAATCCACATCCTAGAGCCTAGAAACCAGAGCCTAGAACTCAGGAAGCAATGGCAAAGTTCAGGACCCGTCTTGCCTAGGGCTGTCCCATTAGCTGTTGTAACAGGATGCCCTGGGGACTCCAAACTCAAGGTGCATGATCTTATTGGGAAACAAAGTGGATTTTTCTAATTGGCTTAGTGACTCAAGCACAGGACCAACTTGGGTCCACCTGAGACTAGTCCCCCAGGACTGGCATGAGCAGCTGTCTTGGGTCCCTCCAAATCACAGCCTGAAGTCTGGCATTATCTGCAGCCCATCAGGCACCCTGAGCTGGGGCAGGTGTTGCCACCAATATACACCTTCACACCCTTCAATCCTCCCTTCTGTTCTCTAATACAGGTGGGATCTGAGATTTTAGGCCAGACCCAGCTGAAGCAGGCCACTGGAGGGTGGAGCCGTGGTGCCTGCAGCAGTGCCAAATGAGCCAGCGTGTAGGCGTTGCTGCGCCGGCCTGTCGCGGGGCACAAGCCTGCCAAGGAGCCGGAGTGCTGTGCCGTGTGGAGGGTGTCAGGGGTGGTATTGTCAGCGCACAAATGCTCAACTTTATGTACTTTTAACTAGAGGTGTAACAGATGGCCCCGTTTCTGTCCAAGCCAGGGAGACTGGTGCCCATTCTGGCTGCAGCCAATCAATCCCGCCACTCTGGGGGGAGCTACAAGCTGGGCTGGGAGGCCTGGAGCCAGCAATTGCGCAAGGCTGTCTGCTCAGGCTGGCCCGGCGCAGCCTCCGCCAGCCGCTCAGCCATGGGCCTGTGGAGCTAGGAGGGCAGGCAAGTGGCAGCCATGCCTGGAGCCTGGTCAGAGGCCTGCCTGGGTGGGAGAGCCTGGAACCACTCACCAGGGCCCACATGGCCAGTGAGAACAATCAAGGTGCCAACCCATCCCACTGTGTCCTCATTCTCCTGTGGTCCTTGCTCAGAACCTAACTACCGGATCTCTAGCTTCAAGAAGCTTTGGAGCTATAGCCCTGTAGTGTCCTGTGTTATGGACAGCAGACATTCTCAGGACTGGGGATGAGTAGTGGTGCCATTGGGAGAAACAGTCACAGGACTGTGAAAGGCTTCAAGAAGGGCCCAAGACAGCCAGAGAAGAATAGAAAACAGCAGGAGCCAGGGATCCCATAGCTGGGAGAAACTGTGAATTAATCTAGTCTTACATTCATATAGTCAGTCAACAAACACTTAGTGAAAGCCTACTGTGAGCTAAGTCCTTTATTAAGCACTGAGGACATGATGGTGAATAAGACACAATTCCTGTCCTTGAGACCTTTTTTGGGGGAAGACAGGCAAATACACTGGTAATTGGAGCAATGAACTAGGGCTCTTAAAATCTCCAAAAAGGCTGTGGAAGCACAGAACAACAGCATTTAACTGCCTGAGAGATCCAGGGAAGATTCCAGTAGGGGGCAGGTTCTGAGCTGGGTTTGAACAGATAGGTAGGAGTTTTCATGGGAGGTGAGGGTGGAGGAGGGCATTGGAGCGGGAAGGGATGGCATGAACAAAGACATGGTAAGAAAACATGGTGAAGGTAAGGGTCTGAAAAGATGTGAGTGGAACTGGGGTCTGGGATTTGGGAGAAGGAGTGGAGGGGATGAGGCTGGGCAGGGGAAGGGGCAGGTGTCTTCCCTCAGTTGTCCCTTCTGTCACCTTCTGCCCCCTATCTGGTGCCACAGGGAAGGCAAGGCCTACCAGCGTGCAGGCAAGTGGTCCAGAGTGCTCCAGTCCTGGCCTGCCTTTTGTCCTGCATTGAGGGACAGGGCTGTGAACTCTCCCCTAACCGTCTACCCAGTGGACTTCTGAGTCTCCTAAAAACAGCCTTTCTGTAGGCTCCCTCGAAAAGGCTTTGGAACCTCTTTCTTTCTTTCTTCTTTCTTTCCTTCTTTCTTTTCAGAGTCTCATTCTGTCGCCCAGGCTGGAGTGCATTGGCACTATCTCAGCTCACTGCAACCTCCACCTCCTGGGTTCAAGCCATTCTTCTGCCTGCCTCAGCCTCCCAAGTAGCTGGGATTACAGACAAGCACCACCATGCCTGGCTAACTTTTTTTTTTTTTTTTTTTTTTTTTTTTTAGGAGAGATGGGGTTTCACCACATTGGTCAGGCTGGTCTTGAACTCCTGACCTCAAGTGATCCACCCACGTCAGCCTCTCAAACTGCTAGGATTACAGGTGTGAGCCACAGCACCCAGCATCATTCATTCATTCTTTTATTCACCGATTATTGGGCATCAGCTGTGTTCAATGCCCAGGCAGGATACTGAGATAGACAGACCATTGTTCTGGACTTCGAGGAGCTCAAGTCCAGACATGAGAGGAAGACAGGGGTCTGGGCAGGGGTCCTTCTGTTTTCAAGAAACAAAGATTCACTTGAGTAAATCACAAGAAAAGTGAAGGTTTTTTGTACTGAAGCACATGGCTTGTCTTTGGAACTGGGCCCAGAAAGCACACAGGGACCAAGGAAGCTCTGGGCACCAACTTCTGTCTCCTGGTAAGGTGGAAGAGGGCCCCACAGGGTCTCTCTCTTCTTTATCTCTTTCTTCATTATTATTAACGACATTAATAATTATTAGAGTAATTGGAGGAAGAATAATTGTTAACAGGTTCTGAGCCAGATCTATTGGTTTCCATGCTTATTTCTGTTAATTGTCTTCAGAACACTGTGCAGTTAGTTAATATCATTACCCCCATTTTACATATGAGAACACTGAGGCTCAAGGAGGTTCAGTAACCTGCTCCAGGTTCAAGCCAGGAAATGGCAGAGTAAGGATTCTCACTCAGGGCAGCCTCCCAAGCTCCAGCTCATAACTGCTTCTGACCCCTGTGCAGTACCGAGGGCTTCCTGGGTTTCCTCATAATTTCTCATAACCGTGACTTGCATTTGACCAGCTGGCCTCTCTGAGTCGCTCTCTACATCACCTCTGCTAACTGCTCTAGTCGCTCAGTATTTCATAGTTCAAATTCCCAGGAGAAGAAATCGGATTGGCCCAGCTCATCTTTTAACACCAGGCCACATTGTAAACAGCTGCCCAGCCAAAGAGCTGGCTGGGAGTGGAGCTGTGTGCAGTCACCAATCAGCATGTTTGAGAGAGCAAAGCACAGAAATAATACAGGAAGGAGGAAATGCGAATTGTGACAGGAAGAAATGTGAGGTTCAGAAAGAGGATGAGGGGAGGCTTCATGGAGCATAGTTTGTGGTTTGGGTCTGGAAATAAAAATAGGATTTGAAGGGCAGAGCTGGAGACAAGGAGTTTCTGAAGGAAGAAACAGCATGAACACAGGCACAGGAGTAGGATCGTACCAGTCATGTTCAAGGGCCAATGAGGAGTTCTATATGAACTAGAAGCGTGGGTGTGTGGAGAGAGCGGTAGAACAGAGCTGGGAAGGTAGGACTGGAATGCCAGCACAAGGAATCTGAACTGAAGTCAGTGGGGGTTGTGGAAGGTCTTTGAGCTGGAGAGGGATGTGATCAGGCACATGCTTCAGTTCAGATAACCATATGCCCAACATAGTTCCAGTTTATGCCTGTTGTACCTCTGACTTTTTTTTTTTTTTTTTTTTTGATATGGAGTCTTGCTCTGTTGCCCAGGCTGTAGTGCGGTGGTGTGGTCTCAGCTCACTGCAACCTCCGCTTCCCTGGTTCAAGCAATTCTCCTGCCTCAGCCTCCCAAGCGGCTGGGATCACAGGTGCCTGACACCACGCCCAGATAGTTTTTTTGTACTTTTATTAGAGATGGGTTTTCACCATGTTGGCCAGGCTGGTCTCGAACTCCTGACCTCATGATCCACCTTCCTTGGCCTCCCAAAGTGCTGAGATTACAGGTGTGAGCCACTCCATCTGGCCCTCTGACATTTTTTTTTTAATTTTAAATTATGATTATCATTTTACAGATCCTCCTGACACTTATGAAAGCCTCCTGGTTTGAATACTAAAGTGTACAGTGACCCTAGCTTTAGGGGCTGTGGGCTGTTGCTATGGTGATAGTGTGAGTTGGGCAAGATGGGAGGCACGAGGGTCACTGATGGGGATATTGCCATAGTTCAGTTAAGGAAAGGCAGAACCAGAGCAGGCGGAGAGAACAGAACACAAAGGGGTTTGGGCCAGAGCTGAGGCCAGTGGAGAGTTGGCCAGACCTGGTGGTTGAATGGACTTGGGAAATAAGGAAGGAGAAGGGTGAAGTCCAGTGATTCCTACGTGTTTAACTTGGTTGTTGCGATTGGGCTCGGTGGCTCACGCCTGTAATCCCAGTACTTTGGGAAGCTGAGGCAGGCAGATCACCTGAGGTTGGGAATTCAAGACCAGCCTGACCAACATGAGAAACCCCGTCTCTACTAAAATATACAAAATTAGCTGGGTGTGGTGGGACACACCTGTAATCTCAGCTACTCGGGAGTCTGAGACAGGAGAACTGCTTGAACCCAGGAGGCAGAGATTGTGGAGCTGAGATCATGCCATTGCACTCCAGCCTGGGCAACAAGAGTGAAACTGTCTCATAAACAAACAAACAAACTTGATTGTTCTTTATTTTAAATAGAGACAGGGTCTCACTATGTTGCCCAGGCTGATCTCAAACTCCTGGGCTCAAGCAATCCTCTTCCCTTGGCCTCCCAAAGTGCTGGGATTACAGGCATGCACCACCATGGTTGGCCAGGCTTGATTGTTTGAAAGAATGGTGGAAGTCTCAAGGCGGGTCTTGTTAGGGATAGGGGATAGAGATCTTGATTGTGTTTATGGTGAGTCTGAGGTGCTCCTGAGATGTTCACTCACACATGCCCAGCAGGAAGCTGGATATTCCAGATTGGAAGTCAGAAGCTGTCAGAGATTCTTCCAAGCAGACAGCTCATTGAAACCCGGGAAGTGGAGAGCTTGCTAGAGAGAGGGAATGGTAGTTCAAGACTGGAAAAGAATCCTGGGAGACACCCATATTTGGGAAGTTGGAGGAAGGAAAGAAGTCAGAGGAGACTAAGCAGGAGTGGTTGGGAAGTTAGGAGGAAATCAAGGGGAGTAAGTGGCTGGAAGATCATGGAAGTTTTGGTGTTTTTGTTTTTGTTTTTGTTTGAGACACAGTTTTACTCTGTCACCAGGCTGGAGTGCAGTGGTGCGATCTTGGCTCACTGCAACCTCCACCTTCCACATTCAAGCAATTCTCATACCTCAGCCTCCCAAGTAGCTGGGATTACAGGTGCACACCACCACACCTGGCTAAATCTTGTATTATTAGTAGAGATGGGGTTTCACCATGTTGACCAGGCTGGTCTCAAACTCCTGACCTCAAGTGATCTGCCCACCTAAGCCTCCCAAATGGAAATTTTTAAGGAGGGAATTAGTAACAAATTGTGCAGATCAATCAGTGAGGAAGACAGTAAACAGCCAGCGGGTGGTTATTTGGAGGCCACTGATGACTGTAAGAGACCACGGTGTGGTGGGGGTATTGAATCAAGAGTTGAATGGCAAAGAGGTAGAGGTGACTATGGTGATTACTCATTCAAAAAGTCCAGGAGAAGCTGAGTGTGGTGGCTCACGCCTGTGGTGGCTCATACCAGCACTTTGAGAGGCCGAAGCAGGAGGATTATTTGAGCTCAGGAGTTCAAGACCAGCCTAGGCAACATGGTGAAGCCCCATATCTACCAAAAATACAAAAAATTAGCCAGGTGTGGTGGCACATGCCTGTAATCCCAGCTAATTGGGAGGCTAAGGCACAAGAATCAACTGAGTCTGGGAACTGGAGGCTGCGGTGAACCGAGATAGCACCATCGTACTCCAGCCTGGGCAACAGAGTTCAAAAAAGTTAAAATGAAAATGAAAAAAAAAAATAAATAAAAAGTCCAGGAGAAAGGAGGGAGGGAGAGCCAAGAGGGACAAGGTATAGGAGAAGACGCTTGATGGAGAAAGTTCTGGAAAGGCACAGGAGATGTTGAATTCTTGGTAAGAAGAAGGAACTCTCCCTCCTCAGAGACGGGAGGGAAGAAGGGGTCAGCGATGATCCAGGGAGGTTCTGAGGCGGACTGGTGGGCTTGGGGACAAGTAGAGAGGGTACATCATTTAAGGAACGGGCTCCGTAGTTTTGGTCGTTAGCAGGACAGTCCTCTAAGAAAGGAGAGCAGGGAGTTGAAAGCTTGCAGAGGAAGGTCTGTCGTGGTGGTGGAATTCTAACAAGGAGTCACTTACAGATGCAGAGAAAGTGTTTGGCACTTGCTAATAAGGGGTGAGTTGAGGCAGATGTTGAGTCAATTTTTTCACCTGCTCTAGCATGCCCAGGAATGGGAGTCAGAAAAGTAAATGGCAGTGTTGCTTTGGGCTGGAGCAAGGTAGGCAGGATGACAGCTAGCACAGGGTTGAAGTGGCCGCTATGAAAGCAGGATAAGAAGGGAGAAAGTACAGCCAGAATAGAGGTGAGGGACTGAGAGAAAGCAGAGGGTTTCAGGGACTAGAGAGCAAGTCAACAGGAATGAATGAGGTGAAAAGATAGGGGATGGGGCTCAAAGAAGAGAAGTTCAGATTCTGAAATTCTGGAGTTTCCAAGGAGGGAAGGCGGTGAGGGCCATGCCAGTTAGTGGCTGGACAGGAAGTGAAAGATCCCATCCAGAATGGCTGGGCTTGAGACCTTCAGGGCTTCAGTAACCCCATGCTGGGGTCAGGGGAGGCTGGCTGGGGTGACGGAATGAAGCTGCTCTCAGCAGCCCCAGTAACATTCAGGTTTGATTTCCTTTTTATTCATACAAGTGGTATATGTTCCTTTATTACACAAAAGAACATTCAAATAATTAAAATAAAATCAAAATGGCCCATAATCCCATTCCTCCAGTGGTAATATGTTGTTGAATACTCTCCCAGATCTGCACAGAGGAATCCTTTCTTATCGAGGCACTGGCAGATTTGGTGCTGTGTAAGGGCCCTTTTTCTTTTCTTTTCTTTTCTTTTTCTTTCTTTCTTTCTTTTTTTTTTTTTTTTTTTATACAGAGTCTCACTCTGTTGCCCAGGCTGGAGTGCAGTGTTGCAATCTCGGCTCACTGCAACCTCCGCCTCCCAGGTTCAAGCAATTCTCCTGCCTCAGCCTCCCGAGTAGCTGGGACTACAGGAGAGCACCACCACACCCAGCTAATTTTTGTATTTTTAGTAGAGATGGAAGCTTCTAGCTTGTGTCCTCACATGGAGGAAGGGCTATACGTGCTTTTTTTAAAATCCAAAATGAGGATCACATTACATATATACATAATGGTTTTAAAAATAAACTGTTTTGGAATTTTGGTAATTTTGGAATAATTTTAGATATACAGAAAACTTGCAAAGCTAGTGTAGAGTTTCCATACACCCCTTACACAGTTTCCCCTGATGTTAACATCTTACATTACCATAGTATATATATCAGAGTTAAGAAACTGGGGGCACGGCGCAGCAGCTCATGCCTGTAATCCCAGCACTTTGGGAGGCTGAGGCGGGCAGATCACAAGGTCAGGAGTTTGAGACCAGCCTGACCAACATGGTGAAACCCCATCTCTACTGAAAAAAAAAAAATTAGCCAGGCGTGGTGGCATGTGCCTGTAGTCCCAGCTACTTGGGAGGCTGAGGCAGAAGAATCAATTGAACCTGGGAAGTGGAGGTTGCAGTGAGCCACCACTGCACTCCAGCCTAGGCGATGAAGAGAGACTGTCTCAAAAAAATGAAAAAGAAATGGGGTCTCACTATGTTCCTCAGGCTGGTCTCAAACTCAGGCTCAAGTGATCCTCCCAGAAACCCGTCTCTACTAAAAATACAAAAATTAGCCAGGCATGGTGGTGCACACCTGTAATCCCAGCTACTCAGGAGGCTGAGGCAGGAGAATCGCTTGAACCCAGGAGGTGGAGGTTGCAGTGAGCCGAGATCGCACCACTGCACTGCAGCCTGGGCAACAGAGCGAGACTCCACCTCAAAAGAAAAAAAAAAAAGAAGAAGAAATCAGCATTGGTATGTTATTATTCACTGAACTTCAGATTTCATCTGGCTTTCAGTAGTTTTCCCACTAATGTCTTTTTCTTATTCCAGGATCCAATCCAGGCTACCACATTGCGTTTAGTATACATACTGTTTTGCAACCTGCTTGTTTTACTCCATGTTATGATGTGAATGTCTTTCAATGATGCTAAACATTCCTCCACACCATCATTTTAATGGCTACGTGGTATTCTGTTGATGGTTGTACCATTGCCAGTCCCTACTGTGGGATGCTTAGGTTGTTTCCAATTTTTCACTCTTATAAACAAGGCTGGGATGAGCCTCTTGAAGTTGAATCATCTGGGCTATTCCTGTTTATTTCCTTACAATACATTCCTAGTCATTGTTGGGGCTAAGAGGGTAACTGTGTGGATGCTGGGGATACTTCTTACCCAACTTCCCTCCTGAAAGGTTGTAGTCATTTACCCTCATTTGGCATCAATCATGCTTTTTTTTTAAATTTATGACAAGATGGGATGTAAGTGCAAACCGACCTTTAAGAGCAGCTGTCTCTCGGCCGGGAGTGGTGGCTCACGCCTGTAATCCAAGCACTTTGGAGGCCAAGGCGGGTGGATCACCTGAGGTCAGAAGTTCAAGACCAGCCTGACCAACATGGTGAAACCCTGTCTTAAAAAAAAAAAAAAAGGGAGAGAGAGAGCAACTGTCTCTCAATGCCAGGCTTGTCAATACCATATCCTATCTCTCTAGCCTCAACTCTTCTCTAGGTCATGGTGTCTGTGTTGGCTGGGACTGCAGTTAGCAGCTGGAGTGCGGGTTGGGTGTGGCCAGGCTATGGCCCCTGGGCTCTGGGGACACCTCCTGAGCTGGGAGCTGGCGAAGGGGCCTCCCTCCAGGGCGGCTGCCTGGACTTTGTTCTTTTTCCTGGAGCTGAGTTGTGGGAGGGAAGGGTTGGGTTGGGGAGAGGGTGTAAGGAGAGAGGGAGCCCTTCTCTACCCCCATGAAAGCTGAGAGGCAGAGGGCAGCTCCCTGAGCCAGCAGGGGGACAGCAGACGGATTGGGAGAAACGTAACCTCCCCGAGATGCATGCTCCAGTTCAAGCAGGAGGCATTAAGGATGAAATATCTCCTGAGCAACAATTCATCTCTAACTGGGAGGAGAGGGACTTGCTGACATTTAGCTGTGATCAGGGGCTGCACATGCCTGTCTCCAGAAGCCTAACAGGAGCGTGACCGTCTGCGTGTACAGGAGACTCCATGTGTGCGTGTGTGTGTATAATAGGGTGTGAGGAACTGTGTGTAGCTGTAATAAAGTAATGGGTATATGGGCGACATGATGTATAAGACACTGCATGTGTGATGGGATATGAAGGCTTATGTGTGACTTTCGTGAGGCTATGTATGCATGTGACAGTACATGTGTAAGAATCTTTGTGTGATTATGAGGATCTTCAAGTGTGTGTGAAAGTCATGTCTGTTATAGGGTGTTGGAGCCTATGTGAGCCTGTGTGTGATGTCGAGTAGTGTGGATGATTGTGTGAGCGTACGGTAGGGTGTTGTGCAGTAATCTGTGTGAAAGCCAGATTGACCCTGAAATTGGGCTTGAAACCTCATAAGATTAGGCATGCGAGATAGTAGATGTGAAACTGACCCCCAGACTAAGCTAGCCACCACCATCTCAGGACACCGCCAGCCCAGGAGGTGCCTTTGAGAGAGTTAAAAAAGAAAGGCACCCCTTCTGCCACAAAGACACAGCCACCGGTTGTGCTCTCATGGAGCCTTCTCGTGCAGTGCAGCCTGCATAACTCTAAGTGAAGACCCTGTGCCGACCCCCTGCTCTCTTTTCTAACAGTCCAGTGGAATTTTCTCCACCATGGCCCTTAATATGATTTGACTGTCTTTAACAATTTTGTGTAAATATTTGTTTAATGTATATATCTCTCTCTCCTGCTAGGCTGTACGCTCCAGGGAGGCTGGGACCGCTGGTCCGGGTCTGTCTTGTTCAACGTTGTCACACCGGCTCCTAGCCCAGTGCCTGGGGCAGAGTGGTTGCTCCATGAGTATCTGTTGGATGACTGAGTGGATAAGACAGGGCGCACATGTACAAGTGTGAGAGCACAGGCACGTGGAAGTGTGGACCTGAGCCAGGGTGTCTGTGTGCATTCGCTGTATGTGTGTCCCTGTGAGTGTCACTGTCATTCCCAGAAGACCTCCCTCTCCTATTTCCCTTTTAATTAATTAATTTTTTTTTTGAGACAGGGTCTCACTCTGTTATCCAGGCTGGAATGCAGTGGTGCAATCACAGCTCACTGCCCCCTGGGTTCAAGTGATCCTCCATCCTCCCACCTCAGGCCCAGAATGTCACCATGCCAGGATAATTTTTTTTCTTTCTTTTCTTTTCTTTTTTCTTTTTTTTGAGATGGCATCTTGCCCTGTAGTCCAGGCTGGAGTGCGGTGAAACGACCTCAGCTCACTGCAACCTCTGCCTCCTGGATTCAAGCAATTCTCCTGCCTCAGCCTCCCAAGTAGCTGGGATTACAGGCACAGGCCAACACGCCAAGCTAATTTTCGTAATTTTAGTAGAGACGGGGTTTCCCCATGTTAGTCAGACTGGTCTCGAACTCCTGACATCGTGATCCACCCACCTCAGCCTCCCAAAGTGCTGGGATTACAGGTGTAAGCCACCATGGCCGGCTCTCTTTTTTCTTTTTTGTAGACACAGGGTCTCACCATGTTGCCCACACTGGTCTCTAATCCTGGACACAAGCGATCTTCTCACCTTGGACTCCCAAGGTGCAGGGATTACAGACACGAGTCACTGTGCCCAGCCCCTCTCCTATTTCCTAAGCCTCCAGCACCAGTCAGGATAAAGACAGACATGGCCTGGAGACAGGAGGACATTTGAGAAGGAGTCCAGCTCCCCCTTGGCACTGTGTTTGGGTGAGGGTGGCAGGAGTGGTGAGATTGGGCTTATTGGCTGGAGGAATAGTATGGGGTCAAATCCTTCCCCATTCAACCCTAAATGTTCTCCTGACTCATTTTCCAGGCCTGTTTGGGGTCCTGAGAAGAGTTCTGGGAGTCGAGCTTGTCTTCATCTGCTCCTGCTGCTTTAACAAAATATCTTAAATGGGTAATTTATAAACAAGGGATTTATTTATTTATTATTTATTTAGAGGCAGGGTCTTGAAATGTCACCCAGGCTAGAGTGCAGTGGTGTGATCTCAGCTCCCTGCAACCTCTGCCTCCCAGGTTCAAGCCATCCTCCCACCTCAGCCTCCTAAGTAGCTAGGACTACAGGTGTATGCCAGCATGGCTGACTAATTTTTATATATATTTTTTAGAGACTGGGTTTCTCTGTGTTGCCCAGGCTGATCTCAAACTCCTGGGCTCAAAGCAATCTGCACACCTCTGACTTTTAAAGTGCTGGGATTATGGTCATGAGCCACTGCATCCAGCCTGGAAATCTATTTCTTACAGTTCTGGAGTCTGGGAAGTCTAAGATCAATGCACCAATGGATTCAGTGTCTGGTAAGGTCTTGCTCTCTGCTTCAAATATGACGTCCTTTTTTTTTTTTTTTTTTTTTTTGAGACAGAGTCTCAAATTGTCACCCAGGCTGGACTGCAGTGGTGTGATCTTTGGCTCACTGCAACCTCTGCCTCCTGGGTTCAAGTGATTCATGTTCCTCAGCCTCCCAAATAGCTGGGGTTGCAGGCATGCACCACCATACCCAGCTAATTTTTTTATTTTAGTAGAGACTTTAGTAGGGGTTTCACCATGTTGGCCAGGCTGATCTCAAACTTCTGACCTCAAGTGATCCACCCACCTCAGGCTCACAAAGTGCTGGGATTATAGGTGTGAGCCCCCACACCGGTCCTGGCGTTTTCTTGCTGCATCCTCACATGGCGGGAGGGGCTGGGCAGCTCCCTTCAGCCTCTTTTCTAAGGACAGTAATACCATTCATGAAGGCAGGGCCCTGGTGACTTAATCACCTCCCCAAAGGCCACACCTCTTATTACCACCACAGTGGAGATTAGGGTTCCACATGAATTTCGGAGGGACACACTGGGATAGCAGCTGGTACACAGGCACCTGGGACTGGACAGACCCTTGCAGCGTTTCTCAGGAGAGACCCCTGTCCATGTTCTTCAGGCCTCTGTTCCAGGGCCAGCCCTTTACACACCGTTTGCCCCACACTGGGGTTCACAGAACCAATCCTGCTTGTGTCTTTTTATTTTTTATTTTTTTGAGATAGGGTCTGACACCCAGGCTGGAGTGCAGTGGCGCGATCTCAGCTCACTGCAGCCTCTGCCTCCTGGGTTCAAGCAATTCTTCAGCCTCAGCCTCCCGAGTAGCTGGGATCACAGGTACACACCACCATGCCAGGTGAATTTTTGCTTTTTTTTTTTGAGACAGTGTCTCACTCTATTGCCCAGGCTGGAGTGCAATGGTACAATCTCAGTTCACTGCAACCTCTGCCTCCTGGGTTCAAGTGATTCTTCTGCCTCAACCTCCTGAGTAGCTAGGATTACACGCGTGCACCACCACACCCAGCTAATTTTTGTAATTTCAGTAGAGACAGGGTTTCACCATGTTGGCCAGGCTGGTCTTGAACTCCTGGCCTCAAGTGATCAACCCACCTTGGCCTCCCAAAGTGTTGGGATTACAGGCATGAGCCACCACACCTGGCCCCTGCTTATATATTTATGTGACTTACTCTGGTAGACATAGGAGTTTCTTGTCACCGATGCCACACCAGCCCTACCCCTAGGCATGGCCTAGTCCCTGAGAACGAGGGCCCCGTGGTCTTGCATTTGGAGGGAGGTGTGCCTGGTGGGGATATAACGATGAGAAGGATCAGTTTGTGGAGGGGGATTTGCAGAAGCAGAGATGAAATGAGCTAAGAAGCATGAAGGGGACAGGAAAGTGAGTGTGTTGTGGGTTGCACAGGTTTGGGGCAGAGCAGGAGGCAAATGGCTCAGCACAGGGGCCTGACGATGCCCTCAGTGGGCAGATGGGAGGAGGTTGTAGTTCACCAGAGCCCCAGGTGGCCATCAGCATGGCTAGCCCCACTCTAACCCCTAAAATCTGGGGTGGTCCCTAAGGCTCACTCATGCTGCTGCTCTAGGAACAGAGGTGGGAACCTGCTTAGCCAGGGAGATGCACTCAGAGGGTTTCTTGTGGGAGTGATGCTGTGTCCCAGCATGGCCCGAGAGACCACAGGACAGTTGACAGAAGAGACTGAAGATGGTGGCTGTCCCTGTGTAAACGGTTTCCCCCTCTAATGAGAGAGGAAGACCAAGCGCTTGCCTGATCTCCTGCTCACACTGTGCTAATGGGACTCGGTTACTGGGGCAAAATCCAAGGGCCACATTTGCCCAGTGGCTGCACTGACTCTGCTTTCCCAGCCAAGGCTTGGGCAGACACAGGGTCCTGGGGGTGTCTGTCATACCCCGGAGGCTGCTTCGCTACTCACAGGGGCTCTAACCTTTCACCCTCCTTTCCTGCCCCTACCCCCATCCTTCTAGAGTCTGAAAAGCTTGCTGTTTGGTCTGGAATCTGACCTCCTGCAGAGGCACTTCCCTGCCTCTGGCCTCTGCCCTCTTTCCTAGGGCCCCTCAGTGCTGCTTCCCTGGGGGTTCCAGCCTGTGCAGAGACGGGCCCCTCCAAGGCAGAAGATATTTGCTCTGCTCCTGGCTTTGGGAAACCACACCTTTCATCTCCCAGAAGGGGGATCAGGACAGGCTCCTAGGGGATGGGGGAGGGGGTGAGCCTGCTCTCTTCTGTCACCATCCCCCTGCAATTTTCAAAGCTGTTTGGCTCCATATATGACTGGAACCAATTGCAGGCAATGTCCCTGTCAGGGCATAGCTGTGCTCATCCATTACCTGCTGGAATCTCGCCTACTGCCCTCTCAGGGGGACTGGCTCAGGCATTCAGTTGACCCTTGACAAGTTGGAAAGGCCAAGGGTATCTTTTCCTTCCTCTCTTCTCAGTAATGACTTGATCAGACTGCAGGCTCCTTAAGAATCGAGTCTTATTCATCTTTGCGTCACCAAAGTCCACATGGTCCACCCGGTAGTCACTAAATAAAACATGGAACAAATGAATTAATGCAAGAGGGGGAAAGGGAAGACTGTAGCCCTTTTCTCTGTGATAGAAGTGGGGAGAAGTTGTGCTTATTAACGGGTATGTCTATGGCCATAATGTCTTCTGGTGGTGGCAAGGGGAAGCTGCTTGTTTCCCTCCCACCTGGCCACCTCCCAGGGTCACTCCATCATCCGTTTGCTCAGCATTGGAGGTGAGGTGGGGAGTAACTACTGAGCATTTGGGCTGTCCTCAAGTGTAGGTGGCCTTGTCCACATGCAGGGAGCTACCATTTTTTCTATAGACACTCTCTGCCTTGGGCAGAGCCCTGTGTCAGGCATCAAGAAGGGATCTAGTCTCAAAACGCCAAACGAGAATCCAGTTCCCTTCTTCCTACTTCCCCCCTCCACCCCTCAGCACTCTGGTAAAATTTATTCAGATCTGCAGATTGGAGAGCAATTCCTTTTGGATTCCATGATCAGATCAAGAGATGCACTTTGGGCTCTGAACTCAATCCAAATGCCCAGGCTGGGTCCTTTCTATCCCCGTGCAGGGACTCAAATCATGTGTAACTGGAGGAGTTGACTACTTGCAAAAAACCTAGGTGCCTGTGCATCCCTGAGAGGACAAGAGAGTGACAGAGTCCAGGGGTGGGGAGAGGTGACAGCTCCTGCTGCCTCTGACACGGCCACTACCAACGGTAACTCTGGAGGAGGTCCCTCTCCCCAAATGCTTCAGACCCCAAGATCTCATTGTCCATGAAAGAGACATGAGATATCCAAGTCTCTCTCTATGGCACACCTTCCACAAAAGGGCAACGTGTCTCCATTCTTTCTGGGGACAACCTTTCTGGGAAATATATGAGCCAGAGCAAGACTATTATGATCTCACTGGACAAGCCAGCAGGGGAGCAAAGAGCTTATCTCCTGTCCCCAACCTCTTCTCCTTCCTGTGGCACTTTCCACACATCAGGTATTTTTTCCTTTCCTTCTTCCCTTCCTGCCGTCCTTCCTTCCTTCACTTTCTTGCCTTTCTTTGCTGCTTTCTTTCTTTCTTTCTTTCTCTCTCTCTCTTTCTTTCTTCTCTCTTTTCTTTTTTGGTAGAGTCTCACTCTGTTGCCCAAGCTAGATAGAGTGCAGTGGCATGATCTCAGCTCACCACAACCTCTGCCTCCTGGATTCAAGCAATTCTCCTGCCTCAACCTCCTGAGGACCTGGGACTGCAGGCACGTGCCACTATGCATGGCTAATTTTTGTATTTTTAGTAGAGACAGGGTTTCACTATGTTGGCCAGGCTGGACTCGAACTCCTGACCTCGTGATCCACCCGCCTCAGCCTCCCAAAGTGCTGAGATTACAGGCGTGAGCCACCGCGCCCAGCCTTCTTTCTTTGTTTACTCACCACTATACTAACAAGGACAGATTTTCTATATTGGTAAGTCCTGGCAGGAAATACCCTTTCCCTGCTTCCTTTGGGCTTCAGGGACCAACCTGCCTTCAGGGATCAACTAGACAAACCCAGCCTATTTGTGCTCAGCAAAGATCTGAGAAAAGATGTTGGCAGGGTATTAGTCCCCTTGAGAGGGCAAGGCATGGCTAAGATCCCCAGACCCAGCCAGGCAGGCCTCTGTAACTGGTGGCAGAATGCCCATGGCTAAGTGGCCACAGGTTAGTTATCAACCAACAGCCACAAAGCTGGAGCATCCAAGCAAGTAAAAAAGACAGTGCAGATTTCAGTGGATTGTGGTTAGGACAGGCAAGGAGTCCAGAATCCAAAAGGTCAAACAGAGCAATGGAAACTTGAGCCTGAGGCAAGAATGATTGAGTGAGGCAGTGCCGTGGGGCAAGAGGTATAAGAGCTTATTTTGACCGGATGGAAACGATGGGTATACTCAGAGACTTCTAGACAGGGAAAGGGGACCTGGGGGCATCCTTATGATGCTGAGGTGGTGGAGATGCTTCAGGGCCTAATTTCATTATTAGGTGATGGTGGAAGTTGTTGTTGTAGTGAGATTGATAGTTATAGAGACTGTACTAATTACGGTAATAGCAGGAATGGGGTGATGAGTGGTCATAGTGTTGCCATGGTTAGTGGTTGTTGCCAAGGGGATAAAGGGAGTTAAGATGATAACTATTGTCATGGGGAAGGACACGGTGATATTGAAGCTAGAGTAACAGAAACAATCATTTTAGGGGTGATGGCAGTATCAGTGAATGATAGTGACAATAATTACGGTCACAAGTGAAGAAGTGATTGTGATGGTGGTGGAGACATTGACTTATCCAGATGAGGGTATGATAAGGTGATAAGGATTACATTGGTAAATATGGACTATTCATGTGGTATCATTGTTCTTTCTTTAATCCACATAATATATGAGATAAGTCTGATCTTTTAGAGGAGCTCAGGAAGAATATGTCATGGCCCTGGGTCTCCCTGAACCTAACACCTCTGTGATCAGACCTGTACTGTTTTTCCTGGTCCACTGTGTTCTGATTAAAGGCAAAGTGGAGATTGGAGGGTAACCCGTACCCCAGCTTTTCCTTTTGTTTCTCCATCTTCCTAGGGGCCTACTTGCTTCCTAAGATAGTCCTTCTCCAGGGTCCAATATAGGAAACTAAGGCACAGTTGTTCCTCGTGGGCTGAAGCCAGAGCACTCTGGGTATGCCAAGCATCTGGCTGGAAAAGGAATAATGCTGCCAAAAGGCCCTTGCAGCAGTAGGAACAGTGGTTACTGTAACTATTATTCTTAACTCACGGCTGGTCTTCAATCTCTAATTGGTTTCAACCTCTGGCAATTCCCTTAATCTGTGCTGGCTACTAGCCAAATGTGGCTATTGCGCATTTGAAATGCAGCTAGTCCAATTCAGATTGAGTGTAAGATATACACTGGATTTTGAAGACTTAGCATGAAAAAAAGAATGTAAACTCTATCTCTCTTTTTTCTTTTCTTTCTTTCCTTCCTTTTTTTTTTTTTTTTTTGAGACAGGGTCTTCATCTAGCATCCAGTCTGGGGACGCAGTGGTGCAATCATAGCTCACTGCAGCCTCAAACTCCTGGGCTCAAGCGATCTTCCCACCACAGCCTCCTGAGTAGCTGGGATTACAGGTGCACACCACCATGCCCAGGTAAATTTTTAATTTTTTGTAGAGAGGGGGTCTTGCTATGTTGTCCTGGCTGGTTTCAAAGTCCCGGGCTCAAGTGATCATCCCACCTTGGCCTCCCAAAGGGCTGAGATTACAGGTATGAATCATTGAGGCCGGACCTTTTATATCTCTAATATAAATTTTTGTATTGTTCACATGCTGAAGTAATATTTTGAAGATATGAGGTTAAATGTAATATATTATTAAACTTAATTTCACCTTTTTACAAAAATGTGTCTACTAGAAGGTTTTTTTTTTTTTTTGAGACAATTTCTTGCTCTGTAGCCCAGGCTGGAGTGCAGTGGTGCTATTACTAGATGATTTTAGATAACATACATGGTTCACATTGTATCATGTGGTGATGCCTTAGCTCATTTGCTTCTTGTTTGCTCATGGAAGCAAAGGGAAATAAAGCAAATTCCAAAATTGCAGTAGGTTAGCACCTAATAAGTTAGTTTCCCTTTACTGTAAGATCTAAGCAAAGCACTGCAGGGCAGATGTGGCAGCTCCACTCCAGTGTCAGGGCGCCAGGGTCTCTCTTTACTGTGCCTCCACCATTCTCAACACATGGCTTCCATCTTGAGGTCTAAGATGACTGCTGTAGTTTCTATATCCATTTACACCCAGTGAAAAGGAAAGAAGGGGGTGTCAACTCCTTCATTAGGGCAGAGTCCAGAAGCACATATTACTTCTGCTTGCCTCTCATTGGCCAGAATCTGATTACCTGAACATACCTGGCTGCAAAGGAGTCTGGGAAATGTAGTCCTAAACCAGGTGGCCATGCTCCAGCTAACACTTGGGGATTTTATTATTAAAGGAATAAAGGAAGAATGGCTACTGGGGCACAACCAGCAGTCTCTGCTACACCCAGAGGAGGGCTATTACCCAAGGCTCATATCTACTACAGGTCTGAGGAGTGGCTGGCACCACTAACAGCAGGAGGACGAAGCATATAATCTCCAAGAAAAGCCTGTTCCTTTTAAAGAAATGTCTTTATTTATTTATTTTTATTTTTATGTTTTGAGACAGTCTTGCTCTGTTGCCCAGACTGGAGTGCAGTGGTGAGAGCTTAGCTCATTGCAACCTCTGCCTCCTGGATTCAGGTGATTTTCCCTGCCTTAGTCTCCTGAGTAACTGGGATTACAGGCACCTGCCACCATGCCTGGCTAATTTTTGTATTTTTAGTAGAGACGGACTGGGCTGGCATGGTAGCTCACACCTGTAATCCCAGCACTTTGGGAGGCCAAGGTGGGTGGATCACCTGAGGTCAGAGATTCCAGACCAGCCTGGGCAACATGGTGAAACCCTGTCTCTACGAAAAATACAAAAATTAGCCAGGTGTGGTGGTGGCTTGAGCCTGTAGCCCTAGCTACTTGGGAGGCTAAAGCAGAAGAATTGCTTGAATCTGGGAGACGGACATTGCAGTGAGCTGAGATCACACCACTGCACTCCAGCCTAGGCAACAGAGCGAGATTCTCTCTCTCTCTCTCTCTCAAAAAAAAAAAAAAAAAAAATAGGCCAGATGTGGTGGCTCACACCTGTAATCCCAGCACTTGGGGAGGCCGAGATGGGTGGATCACTTGAGGTCAGGAGTTGGAGACCACCCTGGCCAAGAGAGTAAAACCCTGTCTCTACTAAAAATACAAAATTAGCTGAGCGTGTGGTGGCTCATGCCTGTAGTCCCAGCTACTCGGGAGGTCCCAGCTACTCGGCAGGCTGAGGCAAGAGAATCACTCAACCTGGGAGGCCGAGGTTGCAGTGAGCCGAGATTACGACACTGCACTCCAGCCTGGGCAACAGAGCAAGACTCCATCTCAAGAAAACAAATAAATAAATAGGCCGGACACAGTGGCTCACACCTGTAATCCCAGAACTTTGGAAGGCTGAGGTGGGAGGATTACCCGAGGTAAGGAGTTGGAGACCAGCCTGGCCAACATGGTGAAGCTCCATCTCTACTAAAAAAACAAAAATTAGCCAGGTGTGGTGGTGCATGCCTGCAATTCCAGCTACTCGTGAGGCTGAGGCAGGAGAATCACTTGAACTTGAGAGGCGGAGGTTGCAGGGACGGGAGATCGCACCACTATACTTCAGCCTGGGCAACAGAGTGAAACTTCATCTCAAAAAATAATAAAATAAAATCAAGTAAAAATAAATAAATAAAAATAAATGAATAAATAAAGACAGCCCAAGTCCCAGCATATTTTCAGATGTTCCTTGATCAGTATGATTTTAAGAGAGAAAAGAAAAAGGACAGTTTAACAAGAAAGAGAAAGAGGGAGAATGAGGACGGGCGCACGGCTGGGAAGTATTGTTTGAGTTGTAAGCTCTCTTGCTGGGACCACACCTGTAATTCCAGTATTTTGGACATTTATACTCAAGGTCTTCATAGGTCATGTGTTATAGAAACAATGGCTCCCACCATTTGTTAAGTAGTTCTGTTTATTACACTCCTGCTTGCCCACCTTCTGTCCCTCCACTTCTGACCTTCCCCACCTCTATCAGGTGCCCAGGCCAGGCACAGAAGTGAACCCAAGAGACCTACGGGACCTATACTTAAGGGAGTGGTGTGTCTGGGGAGTCAGAAAACAGCCCAGGACAATTACCCAGATAGCCACAGTGGACAAAGGCTGGGGCAGACACACTGGACCTAGCTCTGACTTTTTCTTTGACCCAGATATTCTCAACAAAAAGATATTCAAAAGTAAAATTGGTCTTCATGAAGACAGGACCTAGCTCTGTCGTGTCTACCAATGTATTGCTGTTGCCTGGCACAGAACAAGAGTTTGGTAAGCGTTTTGCTGAACAGATGAATGAAGATGATTGGGCTTTCTCTGGAGTCAGATTTGGAGATCAGCTGTGAGGAGAGGCTGCTGGGAGGTTATATGGGTTTTGAAGTTGGGGCTCCACAGCACCCTCCCACCTACCCCTCCTTTTCCAATCCCATCCTAAGGCTCTTTCTCTCAGTGATGGCTGGTCGCTCAAGCCCGGCGGGGTAGGCTGTTCTAGGGGAACTGGATGTGGTGGGCAGAGAGGTGGGGCAAGTGTGGGCCGACCCTCCCTCAGAACCCACTGCCCTGGCAGACTCACCTTTGCTCTTGGACAAGGCTTCCCTGACGGCCACCTCTTCCACGATGCTCCTTCTCGCTCAGCAAGGGTCAGATAAGGAGACTGCAATCAGCCCTAGGAAAAGGCCTGGCCGATAGAGGGGCCCAAACCCTGGACATCCCCCCTCCTCCCATACATCTTGGTGTCAAACACATTTTATTTCCTCACGTCTGGGGACCTGGGAGCTTACCCTCCAGGATTACTTCCTCCTCCGGTTTGTTTTCCAGCTGGAGACTCTAGGAGCCCCTCGGCAGGGGGGCGGCTCCTCCACTGTGGCCCACAGGCTTCAAAGGGCCCAGAGTGGAATGTCTCGGCCAGAGAGGCTGCTGGCCTGGGAGGAGGGTTGGAGGCATTGCAAACCCAAGGTACAGAGAGGGGTGGCCTTGGGGGGCTCTGGCTGGGTACCCATTCATTTTCAAGCTGCCCCCCATCCACTGAAGGACTGTATCTATGGGCAGAAGGTGACTTCAAAGGTCAGCAATGGGGGACTCCCTACCACCTCCTCCCCCAGGGCTTAGAGGGGGCCAGGAAGTGCCCCCCCCCATGATGGATTAGGTGCCTAAGAGCCATGTCGAGCTTAAGGATGGGAGACCTTCTCTTTTTTCATGGGGCTCAGATTTCACGATTTGGGGGTGGGGTGAAATAATTAGTAATTTGTGATTAAGCCTTTTCATGGATATTTTGTTTCTTTGTTCTGTGATGTCGCCCGGAGCCATTTAAAAAATGACTTAATGACAAAGAAAAAATAATTGCTCTTTGTAACTAATGACTGTGTCAGAACTTGGAAATCACCAAAGCCTCAGAAAGTAGAAACCGAGAAGGGGTGGGGGTTCCACCCTCCAAGGCTTCAGATCAGCAGTCGTAAAGTGGCCGGGGATCCGCTTGCACCTGGACAGCCCCCTGCCCTTCCCTGGAGCCAGCAGCCAGCACCTGCAGGCTCAGCCTGGGGGCTCCTGGCCTGGGGTCTCTTAGGCACCTTTGCCCCTGGGCTGAGGGGAATGGTTGGAATGCCCGAGGCCAGCCTGGACCGCCCCAGCTCAGCCTCACCTTGCAGTTGCTTCCCCTTCATGAAATCCCCCTGGAAAGCCATTTCTCCCACTCTGGTGGAGGAGCAAGGGGTAATTATGTCCTCTCTTCTCCACTCCCGCAGCTTCCTAGAGAGCTCCAGAGTTGCCCTGGGATTCTGGATTCTTCTGGGTCTTTACTTTTGTAAAAATATTTAATTGTCAAATAAAGATTGAAGGCCAGGCATGGTGGCTCACACCTGTAATCCCAGCGCTTTGGGAGGCTGAGGTGGGCGGATCATGAGGTCAGGAGTTCAAGACCAGCCTGGCCAACATGGTGAAACCCCATCTCTACTAAAAATACAAAAATTAGCTGGGCATGGTGGCAGGCGCCTATAATCCCAGCTACTTGGGAGGCTGAGGCAGGAGAATCGCTTGAACCCAGGAAGCAGAAGTTGTAGTGAGCCAAGATTATACCCCTGCACTCCAATCTGGGCGACAGAGCAAGATTCCATCTCAAAAAAAAAAAAAAAAAAAAAAAAAATTGAGCATACTCATAGGGTACAGTGTGAGGATTTGATATACTCACCTGAATCTTTACGGCTCTTGTCTCTCCACCTAGACTGAGCGCTCCCTTTGGGGGGCAGGAAAATGGCTCTCTCCCTCCTGACGTTCCGGCCCCTCCTCCCCTCTTGTATGCTAACCTACTTGGGCTGGGGACCTGCAGACCTCTGGGCCATCTGAGGCAGGGATCTGGCAGGGCCCAAGCCCCAAGGACTCAGGGCAGCCCACCACCTCCTGCCGCCCCCAGCCGCCTCCCGCAGCCTCTGGGGAATGGGCCGGGAGATGGGGAATTGCTCACGCAGCAGATTCCACTCCTGTTCCCTTCTCGGGCCCTCGCTCCGATCTCTCCCAGGGGGAAATGCTGGGGGGGAGAAAACCGTTAACTTGTGCCTTCTATTTGGTTTTCCTCTGGTTATTGTTTAAAATGCAGAGATTATGAGGTCAAACTCTCCCAGCCAATATTTTTCTAATGAAAAATGTAGTAAGGCACGACTGAGTAATCTAATCTATAAGTTAAGCGTTCCACACAGCAGCGATTTTCACCGACAGAACTTCAATAAATCTTGTTTTGAGAAAAATGATATGAGGCTGATGTTCTATTTTTGTCCATTTGAATGGACTCCCCGCCCCTCCAGTCCCCAGAAACACTGCACTGCACGCAGCCAATCTCCTTCCTCCCTCCCCCAGCGCAGGCTGGATGAAAGTGGGGGACCAGAACGATAGCATGAGAGGCCTGAGTTCTGACCCACCTTGGCTCAGAGGGTCTGGGGCCAGAGGCCTCTGCTTCAGCCCACCTGGTTCCTGGGGCTCTTCTCCTGGTGAGGGGCTTGGCAAAGGGGTCAGGGGTCTTGAAGGAAAAGGCAGCCAGTGGTCTAGGAGAATGGTGCCAACTTTCCTAACCATGGGGTCGGGGCTGCCCAGGCAAGCCTGTCTCCCCAGCTGTCCCAAGGCCACGCAAAGAACAAACAGCAGGATTCGCACCTTCTCTTGAGCCCCAACAAGCCATTGATAGATTTGGCAAGAAAGCCCTCACCTCAGGAAGAACTGGTTAAATCCATCCTCAAAGCTGCTGTTCCCCTTCGCCTGACTTGAACATGAAGACAGGCCAGAATGTAGGAGTAAACTCACTCCTAACAAAGGGTGTGTGTGTGTGTGTGTGTGTGCATGTAAGTGTGTACGTGTGTGTGCATGTATGTGTAGCCATGTGCACCCGTGTGCAGGGTTCTGGAAAGGAAGCAAGGCTCTCTCAATGGATGTGCAGACCTCAGGCTGTCATGGAGGGTGGTGGCGAAGACTAAAATCAAGAAAGAGCTTTCTAGCCCAGGGAATATGTGGGAGGCCAGGAGACAGAATATGAAGAGTTGTTTCAAGAAACTGGAGAAGCTGTAAGGGCAGCCAGAAAGGATCATGGCACCTCATCAGAGAGAAATCAATTAGGAGAGGCTTCACAATGAGAGTTCCTCCCTCCTTCTCCCTCCCCCCAGCCACCATCCACTGAGGGGAACAGAATTAAGACAAACAGAGATGTCTGGAGACAGAAAGGTTTTTCTGGGTGGAGATGATCGGCAGCATTTAGATTTGAAGAGCCAGAAGCTGCCTCACTTTGAAATCTGCAGGTATGGAAATCACAGACAGGAAACTTGACCTCTCAGTGTCCAGGAGAGCTGAGTACAGAGGCAGGAGGACTGGGGTTGGGGGTCTGAGGATCAGGGGATCCACGTTTTGATATTCCCAACAGTCTAACTTCAGCCTCAGTTTTTCATCTGTAAAATAAGAAAAATAAGACTGGTCCTACTTATTGAGAGCAAGGTTAGCAGATCAAGTAAGAAGATACATGTGAACATGTGGTTTAAAATACTGCACAAGGCTGGGTGCGGTGGCTCATGCCTGTAATCCCAGCACTTTGGAGGCCAAGGCAGGTGGATCACCTGAGGTCAGGAGTTTGAGACCAGCCTCACCAATATGGCAAAACCCCTTCTCTACTAAAAATACAAAAATTAGCCAGGTGTGATGGCAGGCCCCTGTAATCCCAGCTACTTGGGAGGCTGAGGCAGGAGAATCACTTGAACCCAGGAGGCGGAGGTTGCAGTGAGCTGAGATGGAGCCATTGCACTCCAGTCTGGGTGACAAGAGTGAAATTTCATGCCAGAAAAAAAAAAAAAAAGCACAAATCCAGGCACAGTGGCTCACGTCTGTAATTCCAACACTTGGGGAGGCCAAGGTGGGCAGATCACTTGAAGTCAGGAGTTCAAGACCAGCCTGGTCAAGGTAGCAAAACCCCGTCTCTACAAAAAATAGAAAAATTAGCCAGGTGTGGTGGCACACACCTATAGTCTCAGCTACTCTGGAGGCTGAGGCAAAAGGATCACTTGAACCTAGGAGGCAGAGGATGCGGTCATCTGAGACTGCGCCACTGCACTCCAGCCTGGGCAACAGAGTGTCTCAAAAAAAAAATTTTTTTTAAAGTATTGCACAAGATGAGCTATGGATACAATTACTACTGCATTGGGCCAAGGAAGGAGATCTAGGAACAGCTCTCAAAGCCCCATTATTTCTCTGGGTCAGGTTAAACTGGGCGACAAGGATGGGCGACTGTCATTGACCTGCCTCTGGAGTCTGAGCTTAGAGATTCCTTATGGAAGAAGAAAGGAATTTGCATGTTTCTCTCCACTGCTGGGTGTGCCAAGGATCCACAATATGGACATGACTCCAGGAAAGGCTTTGGGCTGGTGGAGATCCACAGTAAGGACAGAGGCCTAGGGGCTGGGAAAGAGGCTTGGGAAAGGAGTTTTTGAGGGGGAGGGGAAGGGCAGCAGCCCCTTATCTCCCAAGTCCAGGCACCAAAGCTGTGCCCCTTTCTTCCCAGGTCTTACCAATTCTCCCTCCCCATCCCACCCTGAGTCATTGCAGGGGCCATTCTAAGGCTCCCAGCAGCTCCCCAGAAGGGGAGAGGTGAGAGTTCTTTTTTAACCCCAAACGTCAAACATTGGCCCTAAGTCCCCTTTTCCTTTCGGACTCCTACCCACCATTTCCTTCCATTCAACTGTTCCCACCAACGGTTCCCAGGAAAGTCAGCTCAAGCCCAGGTCTGCCAGAGCCAAGGGGCAGTGTGGAGGTAGTGGGGAATGACTGAGGCTGCTCAAAGTGGCCTGGAGCTGCTGGGCAGCCTCAGAAACCCTGGAGACCCAATTCCTATAGAAAATGGAAGGTGAAAGGAGACAGGTGAATACTTCCTGCATGACTAGGGTGAAAGGATGAACCCAAAGCAAAGGCTCTTCAATATCTCTGTGCCTGGGTATGGGGAGTGGGTATATCAGGCTCTAGCCAGAGCTAAAGGGTCTGCTCCCAGGATGAGTTTGTGAGTCCCTGTGGCCTGGCCCTGTCCTCCTCTTGCTCCCAGAGAGGTCCCAAGCCACTGGAACAGTATGCAGTTACAGCCCCATAGACCAAGTACTAGGAGCCCTGGGAACTAGGGGGTTGTCAAGGGAGAGGGAATTGTAGTTGGAATAGATGGGCGCTTGTGCACCATAATGCCCACTAAAAATTCAAAGAACGTTTAATCACACAGGAACATTTTTAGGAGGCAATTAAAAAATATGATACAGGCCAGACGGTAGTGGCTCATGCCTGTAATCTCAGCACTTTGGGAGGCTGAGGAGAGTGGATCACTGGAGGTCAGGAGTTTGAGACCAGCCTGACCAACATGGAGAAAGCCCGTCTCTACTAAAAACACAGATTTAGCCAGGCATAGTGGTGCCTGTCTGTTATCTCAGCTACTCGGGAGACTGAGGCTGGAGAATTGCTTGAACCCAGGTGGCAGAGGTTGTGGTGAGCCAAGATCATGCCATTGCACTCCAGCCTGGGCAACAAGAGTGCAAAACGAGCAAAAGTCCATCTAAAAAAAAAAAAAAAAAAAAAGATACAAAACACTAGATATAGAATGATAGAATGATCGCATTTATGGAGCTAAAATAAATCTATCTTTTTTTTAACTACTGGAATAAAACCCGCAAAATATAGACAGTGATTGTTTCTGGGTGGTAAGACTTTATGTGATATTATTTTCTGTATATTTCTTCGTAGTTTCCAAATTTTCTACCATCAACATTTACATTTATAATTAAGAAATTATTTAAAAGCTTAAGAAGATAATTCTGGGGTTAAACTGACACCCTAAAAGTAGACCCAGACTTTTGGCAGACCCAAGGCCCTCTGCCTAGTCCTAGGTCTGCTTTGGCAATCCCTGGCTGGCTCTTTCTATAGCAGCCGCTGAGGCCGAGGCCCGGCAGCTGGGAGTCAGCTGTGCCTGGAGACAATCCGTGTCCAATGGGAGGTGGGGGGCTCATTTCCGAGCTGGATGGGGGCCAGGTCTAGGGCCAAGCAGCAACCTGGGGCACCGGTATTCACAGCTCCTCCCCAACCTCTGCCCCTAAAAAGAGGACAGAGGCCTCAGAGACAGCTTCTGCTCAAAGGATCTCCACTCACTACACTAGTAACTGGTTCTGGCCCACAGACACAGGAGGGTGGGTGAAGATGGCCTCATCCCCAGTTCTGAGGCTCAGTCTGGATTTATGGAACTGTGCTTAGGCCTAGATTTGCCCTCTTCCCTCTCTCACCTCAGGCTTCCCGAGGCCATGACTCTGTCAGGGACAGAACAGCTAATCAGAGCTGGGAGGGGGTCCTTCAGGGTTGGACCAAGGATTTGGGACCAAGGAGTGTCAGTTGATCCCAGCAGGAGTTTAGTAAAAATATGGCTAAGAAATTCTAGCCTACCTTCAAGTATTCAGCTGTGTTCAAGAAAAAAAAAGCACACATAAAAAAAGGCTTTTTAGACTATTTATTTATGAGCATGTGTCAAAGTTTTATTTCCATCTTGCTACAAGTGAAGAGACCCATAAAAGGCCGGCTGCTTCAAGATGACTTCTTGGTAGACACATTTAGAGGAAAGAAGAGTGGGTAGCAGCATTGTGAAAATGGACATACAAAAATAACGTCAGAATAAAATGCATGAAACGCTTCCCATCAGCAGGGTAGATAGGAATCTGGTTTCTGAGAAGAAATCTAAATCCTATTTAAAGTGTATCAGAAAATTGCTTAAGCATTTTAACAAGAAGGCTGATTTCCTCCCAGAAGGAAATAATGAATTTCACTTGGCAAAAAGGCTGTATCCCAGACAAGCTTGGGGGCCTTTCACCTTCAGTTGGAAATTCTGGCTTGGCTGCTTCTCCAGGGCTGCAGGCTCAAGCATGAAGCAATCAACATGTAAACTCCACGTCCCCGAGTGCCCAACCCTGTGCAGGGCACCAAGATGAGAATAAGACAGCAGGGTAGAAGTTGTGGAGAAGCTGAATTGTCTCTCTGCAAGGAGAAAATTCCTGACACAAGGATCTGTCCAGGCAAGTGCCTCCAGAAGTTCTGAGTTCCCTCATTTTGGAGGTAAGCAAGGCCGCGGAGGAAACAGGAGGCCTCATGGTACAGATATTTTAGAACTACTTACCCAAGTGGGGGACCTGGACCTCTGGCAGAATGCCAGATGATTTTCAATGGTGCATTGACAAGACATTAAATCACCCTGAATTTCATAGTGAGAAAGCTATTTCCTTGTCAATTCTCTTTCTTTATTTCCCTCCTTTTTTCCACTGAAACTTGGGTTCACAGAACTGGATTAATCACATTTCTTGGTTCACGATATACCCTCACCATTGCTCATTGCGTGGTTTTCTTTTCTTTTTATTTTTCTTTTATTATTGTTATTTTTTGAGACAGAGTCTCACTCTGTCGCCTGGGCTGGGGTGCAGTGGCACAATCTTGGCTCACGAAAATCTCTATTTCCTGGGTTCAAGCAATTCTCGTGCCTCAGCCTCCCAAGTAGCTAAGATTACAGACATGCACTACCTTGCCCAACTAATTTTTGTGTTTTTAGTAGAGATGGGGTTTTACCACGTTGGCCATGCTGTTCTCTTAACTCCTGGCCTCAAGCAATCTAACTGCCTGGGCCTCCCAAAGTGCTGGGTTTACAGGTGTGAGCCACTGAGCCCAGCCTTGGTTTTTTGGTTTTTTGTTTTTTTTTTTTTTTCATTTTTTTCTTTTAGAGATGGGGTTTCACCATGTTGGTCAGGCTGGTCTTGAACTGCTGACCTTGTGATCTGCCTGCCTCGGCCTCCCACAGTGCTGGGATTACAGGCATAAACCACCACGCCCAGCCTTCTTTATTTTTTTTGAGATGGAGTTTTGCTCTAGTTGCCCAGGCTGGAGTACAATGGCGTGATCTCAGCTCACTGCAACCTCTGCCTCCCAGGTTCAAGTGATTCTCCTGCCTCAGCCTCCCAAGTAGCTGAAATTACAGCCATGCCCCACCATGCTAGGCTAATTTTGCATTTTTAGTAGAGACGAGGTTTCTCCATGTTGGTCAGGCTGGTCTCTAACTCCCAACCTCAGATGATCCACCTGCCTCCCAAAGTGCTGGGATTACAGGCATGACCCACCATGCAAGGCCTAGGTTTTCTTTTAATTAGTTGTTTTGAAATACTATCATAAGCATTCTTAAAACAACTATTAGTTGTTTTGAAATACTATCATAAGCATCCCATTCTTTGTCACCCAAAACAAAATCTCAGACCTTGACAATAACTGACAACTAACCAAATGGTATCCCATCCCATTCTCTGCCTCCAACCTAAGGCAACTGACAACCCTGAATCCCATAGTCATCATTCCCTTGGTTTCCTTTCAATAGTTTTATAGTGCATTTATTTATTCCTTGAAAGTTTATTTTAAATTTTAACTGTTCCTAACTTTACTAAAAAATAGTATCAGGCTATACATAACTTTTTTTGACTTGCTGTTTCACATAATATTATATTGCTAAGCGTCATCCATACTGTTGCATGGCACTTAAGTTCCTTTGGTTTGACTACAGTATAATATTCCATTGTGATTGGCCGGGTGCGGTGGCTCATGCCTGTAATCCCAGCACTTAGGAAGGTGAAGGTGGGCGGATCACGAGGTCAGGAGTTCGAGACTAGCCTGGTCAATATGGTAAAGCCCCATCTCTACTAACAATACAAAAAATTGGCCAGGGGCTGGGGCATACACCTGTAATCCTAGTTACTCGGGAGGCTGAGCCAGGAGAATCGCTAAAATCCGGGAGGCAGAGGTTGCAGTGAGCCAAGATTGTGCCACTGTACTCCAGCCTAGGTGACAGAGCAAGACTCCATCTCAAAAAAAATAAATAAATAAAAATAAAAAAATATATATTCCATTGTGTGTCAGGCTATACAAAGATATCACTTTTCTTACATTCGTAAGCATAGCAGCATTATTCACACTAACCAAAAGCTGGAAGCAATCCAAGTGCCCAGCAAGAGATGAGTAAACAAAATAGCCAGGTGAAGTGGCTCACACCTGTAATCCCAGCAATTTGGGAGGCCAATGCAGGAAGATCCTTTGAGCCCAGGAGTTCAAGACCAGCCTGAGAAACATGATGAAACCCTGTCTCTACCAAAAATTAAAAAAATTAGGCAGGTGTGGTGGCACGCGCCTATAGTACCATCGGCTGCTTGGGAAGCTGAGGCACAAGAATCACTTGAGCCTGGGAGGTGGGGTGGAGGATACAGCGAGCCAAGATCGTGCCACTGCATTCCAGCCTGGGCAACACAGTGAGACCCTGTCTTGAAAAAAAAGTTAAAAAAAAAAAAAGAAATCAAACAAAATGTAATATATACACATGCAATGGAATATTATTCAGCCTTAAACTCTGACACATGCTGCAACATGGATGAACCTTGAGGACATTAAGGTAAGTGAAATAAGCTGGTCACAAAAGGATAAATGCCGTATGCTTCCACTTATATCAGGTACCTACAATAGTTAAATGCATAGGGATGAGAGTAGGATGGTGGTTGTCAGGAGCTGGGGTGGGGAGAGGAATGGGGATTATCATTTGATGTGTACAGACTTTCAGTTTGGGAAGAGTTCTGGAGATGGATGATGGTGATGCCTGCACAGCAATGTGAATGCAGTGAATGCTACTGAACTGTACACTTCAAAGTGGTTAAAATGGTAACATTTTATGTTATGTACATTTTATAATAATAAAAACATATCTTTCCCATCAATGGGCATTTGGGTTTTTTTATTCTTCCAATTTCCTCCAAGAGAATGTCTCAGTCTGGAGCTGGTGTGTCTTTAACACCTCAAATATATTTCTCTTCTTTCCCTTTTTAACAGAGAGGAAGACTCAACTGCAAGAGCTTTCAGCAGGCAATGGTGTCCAACTAGAATAGAAACACATTATTATTGTTTTACTTATTTTTATAATTACTTTTGATTTTGGCAAGTAATGGGTGGTTTTGCAGTTACTGTAGTGCTAGAAGGCTTTTTTGAAAAAAATAATAGATATGCTTGAGTAAGAAATAAAATAAGTTGATTTAAAGAAAAATATCAAGTAAATAACATTTTAGGTGGAATATGGATTTGGCACGAATTGTGAAGCTGGTACTTGAATTTGGAAAGTCTGGAAAACATGAATTTAGAGGTTGTTCTGACTCTTGTTGCCAGTGATCTCTGAGACCCTTCCAAGGTTAACACTCTCTGATATTCTGGAGGTACAGACAGTACAGGTCATAGGAGCTCAGCAAGTGTTAGAATAGACAGGGAAGGCTTTGTGGGACATGATTTTGGTCTTAAAGAATAAGTACGATTTAAGTGAAAATAAAGAGAAAATCAGAGTTGTTCTAGGCAAAGAAAATGACAGGAAGGTCAGACTAACCAAGGTATTTTTAAGGGCTAATGAGTTTGCTTGGTGGAAGCAAAGGATAGTGATAGAAAATAAAGGAAATTGCCAGGCATGGTGGCTCATGCCTGTAATCCCAACATTTTGGGAGGTCAAGCCAGGAGGACCACTTGAGCCTAGGAGTTTGAGACCATTCTGAGGAACATAGTGAGACCCTAATTCTTTCTTTCTTTTTTTGTTTTAGACAGAGTCTCTCTCCATCGCCTAGGCTGGAGTGCAGTGGCGGCTCACGGCAACCTCCGCTTCCCGTTCAAGTGATTCTTCTGCCTCAGCCTCCCAAGTAGCTGGGACTACACCTGGCCAATTTTTCGTATTTTTAGTAGAGATGGGGTTTCACCATATTGGCCAGGCTGGTCTCAAACTCCTGACCTCGTGATCCACCCACCTCAGCCTCCCAAAGTGCTGGGATTACAGGCATGAGCCACTGCGCCTGGCCTGACCTGAGTTTCTATTTCTAAAAAATAAAATGAGAAAAATAAATTTGGAAAATCTAAAAAATCTGAGGGTATAGGAAGTCACGGAAAGTTTTTGAGCAGGTAAGTGACATGATAAAGGGACTCAGATCTTGAGCAGGTACCACTTGGTTTTTGGTGAAAACTCCCTCCTTGTCGAGCCTGAGACTGCTGACTAGTTTATTCATCTCTCAAATATTTATCAAAGGCCTCCCATGTACCAGGCACTGCCCTGTGGATTCAGTGATGCACAAAAACATACTCCTCATCCTACAATCCTCTAGTGGGTGAGCCAGGCATTAAATGAACTAACCACATAAACATAAAATTCCAAGTGTTCATAAGTCCAGCCGAAGAGGTGCTCCTGATGCCAGGAGTGCATACAGCAGTGGGGAGGCTTACCTGGCTTAGGAGTCAGGGCAAGGCTGTTCTGAGGAAGCCACAGCTGAGCAGATATTGAAAGGATAAGAGGCATTATATAGGTGAAGAGAAGGGGGAAAAGCATTTCAGACAGGGCAAGCAGCATGCCCCAAAGCCCTGTGGCCTGCAGAGGAAGCCTGGGGGGATCAGGAGCCCCAGGAGGGGATCAGGGAAAGGGTCACTGTGGCTGGGTATCAGGGAACATGGTGTGAAAAGATGCTGGAGCCCCGCAGGCTCCAGGAAGGTTTGGGAGTTTATCCTAGAAGAGAGGGGTGCCATTGACAGGGTTGTGACATGGTCAGATCAGGTTTTTTTTTTGTTTGTTTGAGATGGAGTTTCTAGTTGCCCAGGCTGGAGTGCAATGGCGTGTTCTTGGCTCACTGCAACCTCTGCCTCCTGGGTTCAAGTGATTCTTCTGCCTCAGCCTCCTGAGTAGCTGGGATCACAGGTACCTGCCACCATGCCCGGCTAATGTTTTATATTTTTAGTAGAGATGGGGTTTCACCACATTGGCCAGGCTGGTCGAGAACTCCTGATCTCAAGTGATCCACCCACCTCGGTCTCCCAAAGTGTTGGGATTACAGGCATGAGCTACTGCACTTGGTCCAGATCAGTGTTTATTTACATTTCGAGACAGAGTCTTGCTCTGTTGCCCAGGCTGGAGTGTAGTGACCAGATCACAATTTACTGTAGCCTCCACTCCTGGGCTAGAGTGATCCTCCCATCTCAGCCTCCTGAGTAGCTAGGACTACAGGCATGTGCCACCACGCCTGGCTAATTTTTCACTCTTTGTAGAGACAGAGTCTCACTATGTTGCTCAGGCTAGTCTCAAATTCCTGAGCTCAATAATCCTCCTGCCTCAGCTTCCCAAAAAGTGTTGGGATTACAGGTGTGAGCCACTGTGCCTGGACCAGATTATTGCTAAAAAAAAAAAAAAAAAAAAAAAAAAAAAATCAAACCTTCTGCTACATGTGAGGAGGGCAGGCTGACATGAATAGCTCTTTCTCAGGTAGCCCCAGAACTCTCCAGGCCCTGGAGATTGGGAGGCTGATCTGAGAAGAATGTGCAGGAGGCTGAGGCCGGCCTGGGGTGGCAGTGAAGAAAAGCAAAGGGGACAGGGTGACTGTGAAGATCAGACAGAGTATAAGCCGGGGGCAGGGTCCAGAAGGGACCCATATGACCAGGGGAGGGGCACATGAAGAGGACCCATGAGTAGGGTCCTGCAGGCAGTGGAGGGAGAGACTGCAGCCTGGAAGAGAAGGCAGGGCTGGAGTCACTCCCGGAGGCACAAAGCTACGGCAGTGACTAAGTTTGCCCAGGAGAGGGCTCCACCTTGGGAAAATGGCTACATCTCAATGACTCAAATGATGATCTCTGAGGTCCCCTGGAGAAAAAATGTCCAAGGACGGGGCCTTGGGGAACTCCTGGCATGAGTGTAGGTAAAGGAGCCAGGGACAGTGGTTGAGGGCAGGCTGGAAGTGGATGCACAGAGCAAAGGCACCAGGTCAGGAGCAGGAAGGGGGCCAGGAAGAGCACACAGCTGCAGTGGCAGGGTTTGTGAGTGGGACAGAGAAGGGACAGCCCATGGGTGACTGGCAAGCCTGGAGGCTCTGCAGGTCCCACCCCCCAGTCCGCAGGGGCAGACACTGCCATGCTTTGTTTTCACCTTCTCCTAGGTGTGACAGGCGAGGAAGTGGTAGTAGAGGTTGGTGGAGTCCGATGGGAGAACACTGACCAGGAGCTGACTGGAAGTGAGGACACCTCACTGGGCCCCCTGCGACATCATCCCCTTTCCTTCCCTCCCTCCCTCTCCCTCCCTCATTCTCTCTCTCTCTTTCTCTCTCTCCCTCTCTCTCTCTTTCTTTCTTTCTTTTGACAGTGTTTCGCTCTTGTCGCCCAGGCTGGAGTGCAATGTCATGATCTCGGCTCACTGCAACCTCCGCCTCCCAGGTTCAAGCAATTCTCCTGCCACAGCCTCCTGAGTAGCTGGGATTACAGGTGCACACCACCACACCCATCTAATTTTTGTATTTTTAGTAGATCTAGGGTTTCTCCATGTTGGTCAGGCTGGTCTCAAACTCCCGACCTCAGGTGATCTGCCCGCCTTGGCCTCTCAAAGTGCTGGGATTACAGGCGTGAGCCACCGTGCCTAGTCCCAATCCCCCTTTTCTTTCTAAGCATCCCTGGGCTATAGAAAAGAAAACTTCTTTCTGGAAGGAGCCAGACTTTAGGGGAGGGAGGGAGAAGAGGAAACCTGAACAGGAACCCCATAATGCTTTTCAACATTTGTAGGCGGGCAGGGAATAAGGTAAGCTTGGGAACTTCAAGGCTTGTGTGCACAGGCACACATGCACGCAGATACCCACATAGACCAGTGCTGACTTGAACACCTGCACTCACTCACATGTGCATCCTCTTACACACACACACAGCACTCATTCATATGCCTCCTTCCTTGCCATGCGCACACGCTCATACTGGCATCCCTCCTAAACACATGTTCCCTCCTACCCTGCCACTCCCCAACCACACACACCAAGGATAATCCTAGAAAGCTGTTCACAATCATCCTGGATCTGCAGGAATGTGTGTGAGTACCCACGATGTGTGTGTATCTACATAAAATGCGATTCAGAGCGGGGGATGTGTGGGTGGGTGGGGCAGGGGATACCCCAAGATGCAATGTGTGTCTGTCCAGATGAATGTAGTAAAGCGTGCATTCATTCACTCCATCATTCATTCAGCCAGTTTATGGAAGAGCCACCATGTCCCAAGAACTGCACTTGGTTAAACAGTGAACCACACAGACACTATCACTGCTCACAATCTAATGGGCTCCAGAGAAGACAGGCCCTCAGGACATAGCTGGGAAATGCCTTGAAGGGGAGTGCTATGTACTATGGGAGCTGAGAACAGGCAAAGTGACCCAGAGAATTTCCCAAGAACAGGGTGTGTACCTTAGTGCAGTGAGTATAGACCCTGGTCGGGTGAGCGCCTCTGGGATGTGAGCTGCTTGTCAGCAGGTTGGAAGGTGTTTTGGTGGACATAAGGCTTGGGAGGTATGGGGTGTGACATGTGCATGTGTGTACAGCCACGTGTGTGCATGGGAAGGAGTGAGGTGTGTATCATTATCAGAATTATCGGAGCAAACCGGCTCTTTATTACGTGTATAATTTCCCTGCGTCCCATCGGGTCCCTCCGTGCAGGGGGAGCTGGAGTGGAACTAAACCAAATAGGGATTTAGCAACGTCCAGGGGCTGTGGCAGAGCTTAAAGTGCTGCTGATTGATGGTCGTGGCAGGCAGGGGAGGGGAGAGGTGTCACCAGCAGTGGAGAGTGAACAGAAGAGGGAATTTTGATTGGACTGGGGGCAAGGACCAGTGCCTGGTACCCACTTTCAGGGAGGAGGTCGGGGACAAGCGCAGGAACTGGCAGTTCTCTGCAATAACCTGAGAGAAGAAAAGGGATGGGGAGGGGGAATGCCCAATACAGCTCAGTCCTGGCTGACGCCAGGGGTTTGGGCCCAAGAGCCTGGCTGCACAGCCTCTCTTCTTTTAGGGGTCTCACATGTGGACCCTTACATATGGGGTCCATATATCTCATGCATCTCCTATGTGGAAAATGGCCCTGAACTTCAGTGGAAATAAGTCATCTCAATGTTGGGTTCAAATCTTGGCTCTGCAGGAGGACCTTGGCAAGTTACTTCTCTGAGTAGTGCAATAATTGGAGTAATAAAGTTTACTTTGCAGGGTTTTGGTGATCAGTAGTAACATATAAAAACTTTGGCACCTTGGAAGCACTCAGTGAATGATGGTGTTTATTAAAGATATTGGATCTACTTTGGGAGGCTGAGACAGGTGGATTGCCAGAGTCCAGGAGTTCAAGATCAGCCTGGGCAACACGGCAAAACCCTGTCTCTATAAAAAAAAATAATAATAATATAATAATAATAATAATAAGATGGCTCTGTGTCAAAATGGATAGCGCATTGGACTTCTAGCGACAAAAAAAAAAAATAATAATAGGCTGGGTGTGGTGGCTCATGCCTGGTAATCCCAACACTTTGGGAGGCCAAGGCGGGTGGATCACTTGAGGTCAGAAGTTTGAAACGAGCCTGACCAACATGGTGAAACCCCGTAACAAAAATACAAAAAAATTAGCCAGGCATGGTGGTGGGTGCCTGTAATCCCAGCTATTTGAGAAGCTGAGGCAGGAGAATCGCTTGAATCCCAGAGGTGGAGGTCGCAGTGAGCCAGATCACGCCACTGCACTCCAGCCTGGGAGACAGAGTGAGACCCTATCTCAAAAGAAGAAAAAAAAGGCTGGGCGTGGTGGCTCACACCTATAATCCCAGCACTTTGCGAGGCCAAGGTAGGTGGATCACGTGAGGTCAGGAATCTGAGATCAGCCTGGCCAACGTGGTGAAATCCTGTCTCTACTAAAAATACAAAAGTAGCCGGGTGTGGTGGCACATGCCTGTAATCCCAGCTACTTGAGAGCCTGAGCAGGAGAATCGCTTGAACCCGGGAAGTGAAGGTTACAGTGAGCCGAGGCCTGGACACTGCACTCCAGCCCAGGTGACAACAGTGAAAGAAACTCTGTCTAAAAAAAAAAAAAGATATTGGATCTGTTGGTAGATCTACATCATCTCCCTGCCAATCAATCTACACCTCTCCCATCCTTTAAGGTGAAAGCCCAACCTGTTCCCACCCAGGCCTGTGGGGACAGCTTCTCCCTCCTCTCGGGCTGGAGAAATGTTTCTGAATAACAGTGTCTGTTTCTCTGGCTGCCCCTCCAAGCATGTTTCTGTCACCAGTTTCTTTTTTTTTCTCTCTTTTACTTTATTTTTTCCTGCTTAGCCAAGTAGAAAATAAGTGTAAAGAAGCAGGAGAAAGAAAACCTTTAATCCCACCACTCAGAGGCAATTATAAAAATTACTAACATTTCTTGAGTGCCACTTTGTATCATGCATTATTCCAAATGCTTTGGATGCTTTATTTCATTTCATCCTCACAATAACCCAGGGAAACTGGTGCCATGACTATCTCCACTTAATAGAAGCCGAAACATGAAAGGTATTTTGTCCAATATCATACAGCTAGTAAGTGATATAAGAAGGATGCAACTTGGGCAAACTCCACTTTCCTTCCAGTCTTTTTCATTCCTTTTTTTTTTTTTTTTTTTCAGACAGAGTCTTGCTCTGTTGCCCAGGCTGGAGTGCAGTGGCGCGATCTTGGCTCACTGCAACCTCCGCATTCCAGGTTCAAGTCCAGCCTTCCAAGTAGCTGGGACTATAGGCACCCACTACTACACCCGGCTAATTTTTGTATTTTTAGTAGAGATGGGGTTTCACCATGTTAGTCAGGCTGGTCTCGAACTCCTGACCTCAGGTGATCCACCCGCCTTAGCCTCCCAAAGTGTTGGGATTACAGGCGTGAGCCACCACACTTGGCCTCCTTTCAGTCTTTTAGCTATTCTGTTTTCTGAGGACTTTCCTGCTGGCTTCCTATAGCCTCTTGCTGTCTTAGTTGAGCCAGATCTCTAGCCTTCACTTTACAAATATTTATTGCTTACCTCCTCTGTCTTAAGCATCATGCTGGGCCCTGCTGGAAGGCAGGAGGCAGCTACAGAGAAGCTTTCCAGGGCCCAGCTGCCAGCAGCCCTGTACAGCAAGGACCAGAGAACAATATTCTTGCCCTTGGGAGAAAGCAATGCAGAAGCAGCAGCAAGAGATGCCGCCAGCAGGGGCTTGGGAAGGAGCTTCCCTGAGGAATGTACTCTCAGCTGAGCCCTCGCCTAATGCCCACTTCTCCCGCCAACTCCCGTCACTGCATTCTGTCTCTTCCTGGGGCATGGGCCTGCCACCCAAAGGACCTGAGACCCTGGATCCCACAGTCCTGGGGCTGCAGCAGGCCCGCAGGCTCATTCGCCAGATCACTGCAGCAGCTGAAATTCCTTTCTGCCCTCCATCCAGCCAATCCACCAGCGACCACGTGAATCACCTAAAGCTGACTCCCTTTTGTCCCTGTTCGGCTCAAAAGCCATGGCACTCAGTTAAGTATGGACTTCTTAGCTGGCTGGCATTCAGAGAGGATCTCGCTGATCTCATCTCAAATTGCCTTTGCAGCCTTCTTTCTGCTGCCCACCCTGCTCACAATTACACCCTAACAGGAAAACTCCTTCTCAGTAGCTCTTCCTTATTAACACTCCACCTTTTCTTCAAGTCCTATAGGAAATGGCTCTTCCTACAAAACCTTTCCTGATCACCCTCCCCAGGCAAGATGACCACCAGGTATACCTCTTCCTTTGAAGTCTGTAGTCCTTTAATACACCTCCTGGCATTTATCTTAGGCTGCCTGGTAGCACAATGCTTTTTATCATTATCTGATAGCACGATGTTTTTTTATTTGTGATAGCACAATGTTTTTATAGCATAATTATTTTTAATTGAAATATAACTTATATAAAGTATAATAATCTTAAGTAATTTTTTTTTTTGAGATGGAGTCTTGCTCTATGGCCAAGGCTGGAGTGCAGTGGTGTGATCTCAGCTCACTACAACCTCCACCTCCCGAGTTCAAGTGATTCTCCTGCCTCAGCCTCCTGAGTAGCTGGGACTACAGGCATACACTACCACTCCCAGCTAATTTTTGTATTTTTGGTAGAGATGGGGTTCCACCATGTTAGCCAAGCTGGTCTCAAACTCCTGACCTCAGATGATTGACCCACCTTGAACTCCCAAAGTGCTGGGATTATAGGAGTGAGCCACCGTGCCTGGCCCTTAAGTGAGTTTTAAATGAATTTTTACACACACATACTGTAACCTTTAACCAGATGAAGATACAGCACATTTCTAGTATCCCAGAATGATCCTTTTGCCTCTTTCCCCAGGACCTCCTATTCTTTTTTTTTTTTAATAACTTTTATTTTAAAATATTTGTCTATTTATTTGAGACACCGTTTCACTCTGTCACTCAGGCTGGAGTGCAGTGGCTCAATCGCAGCTCACCACAGCCTTGACCTCCCTGGTCAGCTCATCCTCCCACCTCACCCTCCCCAGTAGACTACAGGCGCATGCCACATGTAGACATAGTTTCACCATGTTGCCCAGTCTGGTCTTGAATTCCTGAGCTCAAGCAATTCACCCACCTTGGTCTCCCAAAGTGCTGGGATTACAGGCATGAGCAATGGCTAAAATAACTATTTATACCTTAATAAAATTTTCATTGTAAAATCTAGTACTTCCTATTCTAATTTATATCATCATAGATTAATTTTGCTTCTTATTAGGCCAGGCTCAGTGGCTTACACCAGTAATCCCAGCACTTTGGGCAGCTGAGGCGGGTGGATGGCTTGAGCTCAGAAGTTGGAAACCAGCCTGGGTAACATGGCGAAACCCCGTCTCTATAAAGTATACAAAAATTAGCCGGGCATGGTGGCACACACCTGTAATCCTAACTACTGGGAAGGCTGGGGCATGAGATTCACTTGAACCCAGGAAGCAGAGGTTGCAGTGAGCCAATATCATGCCACTGCACTGTAGTCTGGGCAATAAATTGAGACTCTGTCTAAAAAATAATTTTTTTTTGCTTGTTATTGAAGCTTTTTTTTTTTTTTTGAGACAGGGTCTCATTCTGTTGCCCAGGCTGGAGTGCAGTGGTACAGTCACAGCTCACTGAAGCCTTGACCTCCCAGGCTCAAGTGATTCTCCCACCTCTGCCTCCCCGAGTAGGTGGGACTACAGGTGTGTACCATGATGCCCAGCTAATTTTTCTGTTTTCTATTTTTTTTTGTAGAGATGGGGTTTCACCATGTTTTCCAGGCTGGTCTCAAACTCCTTGGCTCAAGCAATCTGCCTGCCTTGGCCTCCCAAAGTGCTGGGTTATAGGTGTGAGCTACCTTATAGGGTCTTGTTACTGAAACATATAAATGAATCATACAGTATACACTCTTTTGTGTCCAACTTATTTCATGTAACGTCATATCTGTGAAATTTACCTACATTATTGCACTTTCCAGTACTTCATTGTCTTTCCTCACTTTGTAGTATTCCACTGTGGAAATATACGAAAATGTACTTACCCATCCTATTGTTGATAGACATTCAGGTTGTCTCAATTTGGGATGAGTACAAAATCAGCTGCTGTGACCATCCTTGTACTTGACTTTTGCTGAACATAAGTATTTGTTCTCATGAGCATATATATGCAGGAGCAGATTCGCTGAGTTGTAGAATATGCATATGTTTAGCTTTCTAAAGAGTTGTCCAGAGATGCTACCAACTTATACTTCCAGCAATGTATGTGAGTTCTAGTTGCTCCACTATTGTCGGTCTTTTTATTATTTATTTGTTTATTTATTATTTTTTTGAGACAGAGTTTCACTCTTGTTGCCCAGACTAGAGTGCAATGGTGCAATCTCAGCTCACTGCAACCTCCGCCTCCGGAGTTCAAGCGGTTCTCCTGCCTCAGCCTCCCTAGTAGCTGGGATTACAGGCATGGGACACCACACCTGGCTAATTTTGTATTTTTAGTAGAGATGAGGTTTCTCCATGTTGGTCAGGCTGGTCTCAAACTCCCTCAGGGAGTTTGATCACCTCAGGTGATCTTCCTGCCTCGGCCTCCCAAAGTGCTGGGATTACAGGTGTGAGCCACTGCACCCGGCTACTATTTATTTTTTTGAGACGGAATCTCACTGTGTCCCCCAGGCTGTAGTTCAGTGGCACAATCTTGACTTACTGCAACCTCCTCCTCCCTGGTTCAAGTGATTCTTGTACTTCAGCCTCCCAAGTAGCTGGGATCACCGGCATATGCCACCACACTCAGTTAACTTTTGTATTTTTAGTAGAGACGTGTAGGTTTTGATATGTGGGCCAGGTTGGTCTCGAACTTCTGACCTCAGGTGATCCCCGACTTTGCCTCCCAAAGTGCTGGGATTGATTACAGGTGTGAGCCACCTCACCCAGCCAGTCTTTTTATCATTCATTTATATTTACTTGTTTGTTTGTTTATTTATTTTGAGACAGAGTCTTAATCTGTTGCCCAAGCAGGAGTTCAGTGGTCCGATCTCGGCTCACTGCAACTTCCACCTTCTGAGTTCAAACAATCCTCCTGCTTCAGCCCCCCAAGTAGCTGGGATTACAGGCATCTGCCACCATACCTGGTTAATTTTTGTATTCTTTAGTAGAGGCGGGGTTTGGCCGTGTTGGCCAGGCTGGTCTTGAATGCCTGGCCTCAAGTGATCCACCCTCCTTGGCCTCCCAAAGTGCTGGGATTACAGGTATAAGCCACCACACCCCACCTAGCCTTTTTAATTTTAACCATTTCAGCAGACGTGATCATGATTTCTTTATATTTTAAAATAATATTAATATTAATAATATTTGCCACCTACTGGCACTAGAAATTTAGCATCCATTGCCTTTAATCCTAACAACTCTATAAAGTAGGTATTTTATCTCCATTTTATAAGCGAGGCTCTGAGTTACTAATAGTTGAACAAGGTGGCATGGATGTAAGTCACAGAATCAGAACACCAATGCAGAATCCTCTGACAACAAAGGCCTCCTTGCCCCTCATCTGCCACACAGTAGGGAGCAAGAGCCTGGTCTTTCTCCTCTGAGATGCTCCATCGTGATTACGTAAGAGCTTAACAAACCTTATTAAATTAAATGAATTCATTTCCATGAAGAGGCTGTGCTGGGAGCAGACAACACAAAGGAGGGAGCTCTTGCATCGGGCAGGCCCATCCAGGTGCTCTAAATTCCAGCGATGGAGTCTCACTCTGTCGCCCAGGCTGGAGTGCACTGGCGCGAACTCGGCTCACTGCAACCTCTGTCTACCAGGTTCAAGCAATTCTCTTGCCTCAGCCTCCTGAGTAGCTGGGATTACAGGCATGTGCCACCACACCTGGCTAATTTTTGTATTTTTAATAGAAAATTAAATTAAATTAAATTAAAAATTTGCTTCAAATGATTAAAAAGAAATAAAAATTATAGAGATGGGGTTTCACCATGTTGGCCAGGATGATCTCAATCTCTTGGAGATTTAAAATGGAGATTTTTCTTATAAGTGAAAAAGTATTTTCCTAGTTCATTTATTTTATAAATTCAGATATTTTGTTCAAGGCTGTCACAATCTAACTTACTTTTCTTTTTCTTTCTTTCTTTCTTTTTCTTTTTTTTTTTTAAGAAAAAGAGAGGAAAGGAGAAAGAAAGAAAGAGCAAAAGAAAGAAAAAAAGAATGAAAGAAAGAAAGAGGAAGAGAAAGAGGGAGAGAGAATGGCATTCTTGTTTTATTGCCCAGGCTAGAATGCAGTCTAAAAATGGGTATTAAAAACCTCTTTTATGCCAATAATTGTGCTTAACAATGGAGACAGGAAGGAATAGGGGATGAAAATAACAAATAAGCAGCCAACCAATA
>CAUYQU010070293.1:0-29470 GCA_963574635.1 Cheracebus regulus | reverse complement strand
AGACAGTCTGTCCTTTATAGGAGCTCAAGTGCTGAGTTGTGAGCTCCGTTGTCCAGTCAGAGCTGCTGGGCAGGTACGTTTAAGTCTGTTGCAGCAGAACTCATATAACCCTTTTTTCCCCCAGGTGTTCTGTCTCGGGGAGTTAGGGCTTTATTTATGAGTTTCCGGTGTGCTGCTGATAATTTTATTGAAACTCAACTGTTGGGCATGCATCTTTTTAATATTCTGTGTGATTACATGAGACGTACACATAAAGCCTTTCTGCTGCATACAGATGTACAATGGCTGTCCTGAGGAAAGGTACTTGTGCAATTGTTTGAGTTGCAAGCACAAACTAGCTGTCTTCTTAAAAACAGAAAAACATTTTTACTTGAAAGATTCAATTAACTGATTATTTAGACCTAGTATTTGGCATATATTTTATCAAAAATGAATACAAAGGCCTATTATTGTAAGGAAAATAACTGAGAGTATTATTGTCAATAAAATTAGAGCTTTAAAGGAAAACTTCAAATTTTTGAAAATGTGCATTGACCACCATGGTATCTTGTCAATACTTAAGAATTTTCTAATGAGATCAGTGGTTTAATTAATGAAAGTGATTTGTTAGATAATGTATGATGAAGTGTGTCAGCATTTGGAAAATCCGTATAATTTAGTGAAACACGTTTTTTCCAAATGACCAACACATGATATAATATCAAGGATGGGTAAAAAGCCCATTTAAAGTGTAAGATAGACCAACAAATTTTAATGTAATAAGAGTATTAAAAAATTATTGATATGGTGTCAGATTCTACATTGCAACTAATCTTTAAGAAACTACTACTTCTCCAGTAGTAGATTAAAGAATAATCTCCATAGTTGTCTGCAAAGACTCTTAAAATGCTTCTTCCTTTTTCAACAATGTTATCTGTGGAAGGCCAAATTTTCCTCATATACTCAAACTAGAAAACATATTGCTTCAGATTGCATGCAGAAGAAGATATGGAAATCCAGCTGTCTTGTATTAAGTTAAATCTCAAAGCTATTTGCAACAATGCAAACACTGCTACTCTCCACACTGATTTTTTGAAAACATGGTTGTATTTCATAAACAAATGTTTCTCAAGTTAACATGTAATGGGCATGTTATTTATTTATTTTAAAACCTTCAATTTTCTTCTAAATGAAAAAACTTGTGACTCAAGGGTCATTTACAGGAATCTACTGAATTATCATGAGGAAGAAAACCTCTTAGACATAAAAAATGTGGATACACTCTTTGTAACCCCAACTCTAATTTCTGGTATTTTCTAGCTACATGCTTTGTTAGAAAACAAAACTATACAATATGCTTCCTTTGTGGGTACTTTGGCCTTCTGAATAAATGTCTGATTTTGAACCTAAAAATTCCATGAAAGAAAATAGCATGAGCAGATAGCTAACAGCAGATAGTGCTTCCCGCAACATTTTTGTGCATGTCATAACTTTTGCTTTGGTCTCCCTTTCAACTATCATGAAGATTATTATAATTGAAAGTACATCAGTTCAACTGAAACACCCAGTATTGATTTGTCCTTATCCTGAAAAGACATATTTTCTCTACATAATTTCAGGACCTAGTTTTTTCATCATTTAATGTAAATTCAAAATTAAATAAAATCCACCATTTGTAATAAAAGTCCTTGCCATTCTTCAACTAGCATCAAGACTGCTAAACACGTGTGCTCTGAACTTAACAATGTACCATAATAGACATAACAAAAGCATTTCTGGGAACAATGTTTTACTATTCCTAGAGTAACTAAATAGGTTTCCCTTAATGGCACTAATGGATATAACAAATAAAAAGTCCATAAAAAGATGTGGACTATCTCATACCACTGAGATATACTGCCAATGTTTTTTTAAGTATAGATAGCTACATTTCTAAATTCACCTACATAAACACTTTTTCTTGTAACTTAAGATTTTGTCTAACCAAAGCACGAATTTAAACCAAAGGCTTTGAGATGTCAATAAGATACATAGTAATATAAATTAGTCTATTCCATTAGAAACAAAATCCATACAGCAGGTATATATAGGTAAGAATGTCTTAACAGGAATCATTCTTTCTAAAATAAGAATATGTTAATCTTTCAAAATTAATTGTTAGGCTTTCAATGTCCCTCTTACATAATAACTATGTCATTTTTAGCAAGCTAAAATCTCCCATATCCAATTTCATTATGGCAATGAGGTACTTTATTTGAACAAGAGTGAAAAATTATTTTTAAAGCCACAATGTGACTAAAACTTCTTTATGCCAATTCATTAATATGGATATACATATATGTTTACCCTGTTTTGTCCTTTGACCTATTGGTTATTTGGGAGTATATTGTTTAATTCACATATATTTGAGAATTTACTTAATTTCTTATGCTTTTTAATTCTAATTTCATTCCACTGTAGTTGGAAGATATGCTTTGTGTGATGTTGATCCTTTAAATTTTCCTGAAACTCATTTTATGGCCTGCATATATGGCTTATCCTGGAGAACAGTCCTTGTGCACTGAGAAGAATATGTATTCTGCTGCTGTTGGGTGGAAATGTCTGTTGGGCCTAGTTAGTTTTTAGTGTTGTTCATGTTTTCTATTTCCTTGTAGATCTTCTGTCCATTGTGCAGAGTGGAGTAGTAAAGTCTCCAACTATTATTATTAAATTTTCTATTTGTCCCTTTTATTCTGCCAATTTTGCTTCATGCATTTTGGGTGCATAAATGTTGACAATTCCTATGTCTTCTTTATGGTTTGAGTTATCACTGTAAGATGTCCTTTTTTTGCCTGTAGTAAAATTACTGTCCTTTAAAATCTATTATGTCAGCCAGGTGTGGTGGCTTATACGTGTAATCCCAGCACTTTGGGAGGTCGAAACAGGTGGATCACTTCGGGCCAGGGGTTCAAGACCAACCTGGCCAACATGGCGAAATCTCAACTCTACTTAAAAACAGAAAATTTACAAAAATTAGCCAGATGTGATGGCACATGTCTGTAGTTGGAGCTACTTGAGAGGCTGAGGCATGAGAATTGCTTGAGCTTGGGAGGTGGCGGTTGCAGTGAGTTGAGATCGCACAACGGCACTTTAGCCTATATGACAGAGGAAGATTCTGTCTCAAAGAAAAAAAAAGGTCAGTTATAAACTCTTACCAAGCAAGAGTCCATAGGGTTGTGGGCCTGGGTAAATTCTCAAATGTCACGCCCCTTAAGGAGGTGAGGCATATGAGCTCAGGCGGTTTATTCAAGGTAACAGGTCAACAGTGATTAAGCCTAGGTGCCTGAGTCAGTAAATGTTTGGTTCCTTTTACCCCTCAGTATTTTTATTTTACTATCCTCCTGCCGGCCCTTCTGATCTTGTTGAATCACGTGGACCAGAGTGTTAATGAAATGATATTGTAGAACAGATTATGAGAAAATTGGTGTATCAGGCAGATATTATATAAAATCTTCTTGTAACATAAAAAAATACACTTTTATTATTTAAAAAACCTATTGTGTCTGATACACAACATACTGATATTAGCTCTCTTTCAGTTACTGTTTACACAGCATATCTTTCCCCATTATTTTACTTTCAACTAATTTGCATCTCTGAATCTCATGCATGTCTCTTATATACAGAATACAGATAGATATTTCCTTACCCATTCTTTCAACATTTGCTTTTTTGATTAGACTATTTAATACATTTACATTAAGTAAATTACTCATAAGATAGGATTTATGTCTACCATTTGATTTGTTTTCTATATGTTGTCTTTTTATTCCTCTCTTTCTCTATTATTGCCTTCTTTTGTACAAAATCAATATTTTACAATATATCATTTTCATTCCCTTATTATTTCTATTAGTATGCATTCTAGTTGTTTTCTTAATCCCTTATGGTGAATATTAACATCTCAATTTATAACAATGTAGTTAGGATTAATAGCAACTTAATTTCAATAGTATATAAAATCTTGTTCTAAATAGCTCTGTTCCCTACCCCCTTCTTTGTGTTATTGTTATACAAATTACCTCTCAATACACTATTAGCCAGACACATAGTTTTATCATTATTGCCTTAATGTCATTGTATTTTAAATCAGATAGAAGAAAAAATGTTACAAACAAAAACAGTTATACTGGCTTTTATATTTACCTATTTAGTTACCTTATTAGTACTATTTCTTCATGTGGATTTGAATTGTGATCTAGTACCCTTTTATTTCAGCCTGAAGGACTTTCATTGGTATTTCTTGTAGAACTTGTCTACTACTGGAAAATTCTCTCAGGTTATGTTTATCTAGAAATACCTTAATTTCTCCTTTAAAAATGAAGGAGTTTTGCTACAGATAAAACTTTTGCTTGATAGCCTTTCCTTCAGCACTTTGAATATGTCATCCCACTGCTTCTAACCTCCATGGTTTCTGAAGAGAAATCAGCTGTCAACCTTCTTGAGAATCTTTTAAGTAAGCTAAGTTGCTTTTACCACTTTCAAGACTCTTTTTTGTTGTTTAACTTCTATACTTCCTTACTCCCCTATGTTTAAATATGTAACATTTGAGTTGGGTTAATATAGCCTTTTACAGTTAATTGCTTTGCTTTGATTTTATTTTTTTAAAAACTAATAAAGCAACTGACAGTTTTTAGTACTATCAGTGTTTAAATAGTCCTTGTTGGTTTTTAAAATAATACCTTAGTAAGAGGAGTACATTAGGGGATTTGTTTATACTTTTGCTAGGGCCAACCCGCTTGGCTAATATTTTTTGCCAGATTGCACTAATACACAGTAAATAACAATGTTAAAATGAATTGAAACAGAGATTTGCATTTAGTTGTATGATTTTATGTTTAGGACAAGTAGCCACGAAGCATACATAAAATATTTAAAGTGTTCTCACTAATTTATTACTGCAACAAAAACAAACAAAGGAAATATGCCTTTTATTTCACTAACTCCATTCCCAAAAGCTTCTAAACACTAGCAGAAAAAGACAATGAAATGTCTCTTCTTGGTGTTAGTGGAAAAAGCATGTTCCATGAAACCCTAACTATCCTAATACATGCTTGTTTTCTTCATAAGCCACAAACCTTTTGTGTGGGTACTTTCTATTGCATCTCGGATCTAGAAAGTAAACCTTACTTTGGAGTGGGAATGAAGATAAGAACCCTTCCCATTATTCTCACAGTGTTACAGTCTGACAGTTTCTGGACTTGTGTGACTACCTTTAACATACTGGCCCAATGGACTAGACTGTGGTGTATGCCTTAGGATTCTTGTGGATTTATTCTTAAATAAGTGGGAAAGAGCTGCAATACTGGATTCACAGAAGCTGAGTAGAGTTTCCATTATAACACATTCTGCTAAGTCAGAAAGAACTATGTTTTATTTTATTTTATTGTTTATTTTGCAGACAGGGTCTTGATCTGCCACACAAGCTGGAGTGCAGTGGCATGACCATGGCTCACTGCAACCTCAACCTCTGGGCTCAAGTGATCCTCTCATGTCAACCTCCTGAGTTGCTGGGACTATAGGCGTGCATCACCATGCCCACCTAATTTTTTTTATTTTTCTTTTTTGTGAAGACATGGTTTCATTATGTTGCCCAGGCTGGTCTCAAACTCCTAGGCTCAAGCAATCTCCCTGCCTTGGCCTCCCAGAGAGTTGGTATTACAAACATGAGCCACAGAGCCAGGCTAGAAATAATGATAAAGTTGTCCAGCATGTTTGCTGATGTTTCAGACCCACTAGGCACCTATACTATGGCTGGATCCATTGATTTAACAAACCGACTGTTACCTTAGCCAAACATAGCTCTTTATGACTTCTCAAGTATTAGCTTGACCATTCCACTAAAGTAAATTTCCAGGATGAGAGCAGTAAATTGTCTCAAATCAGCCAACTTTGTATATTCATGCTCTTTGAGAATAAATGGCCAGGTCATTCATTACCTCCTAGTTATTCATTTACTCTTACCCTTGAGTAATAAATTATTAATTCCTTATATATATCAGTTTCCCTATCTGCACTAGAGACAGCAGGAGTTCCTAAGACTGTTGTACTGACCAAAGAAAATAATGATTTTAAAACAGTGTCTGTCACAGAATTAGCACCCAGTAAATGTTGGCTTTCTCAGCAGCAGTACTAAAAATACTGAGAAGGTTTGTAATAGATCATTTTTTGACTATGAAAGCTATGACCAGGTTTAAAAGGCAGCCATTGGGAACTTATTGTAAAGGTACAGGTTGCTAGATTAGATTTGATTTAAAATAATTGTAGTGATTATCATTTGTTCTTCATTTAAACACTAATGACAATCTTCTGAATACATACACTTAACTGTAGCCCATATAGGAAAAAAAAAATGAAGATTTCTCTGAAAGGCTTTACTATTGTGGGAATATAAGACAAATATGCACATCAGTATGATATGGGGGAAACTGTGGCCAATGCCAACTGAAGTATAAAGTACTTAGAGATGAGGAGCTCATATATAATCATGATGATTAGTATCCTATGTTTCTAAAAGAGGTAAGATTTTAATAATTCTAAATATATTTATTTGATTGTACTCTTTTATTACCCAGTAAAAGTGGGCTCCAAAGGCGATCTAAAAGGTAAATATTAAATTCTTTTACTCAGTCAATATTTATTGAAAGCTTACTATGTGCTAAACACTTCATGAATCCTCACACAACACTTGAGGATAAAACTGGCTTGTTCACCGAGCATGGTGGCTCATGCCTGGTAATCTCAGTATGTTGGGAAGCTGAGGTAGGGGGGATCGCTTGAGTCCAGCAGTTTGAGATCAGTCTGGACAACATGGAGGGACTCTGTCTCTACAAAAAATTAAAAAAAAAATTAGCCAGGCATGGTAGTGCATGCCTGTGGTCCCAGCTACTCAGGATGCTTAGGTGGAAGGATATCTTGAGCCTGGGAGGCAGAGATTGCTGTGAGCTGAGATTGCACCACTGCACTATAGCCTGGGAGACAGAGCAAGACCCTGTTTAAAAAACAAAAAACTGGCTTATCTGTATATATCAATAAAAACTTATTTTTATTGGGGGCAGCAGAGTACTGTAATCATGGCATTGTTTATTTTGACAAAATTTAATTCCTTGGCTGGGTGCCGTGGCTCATGCCTGTAATCCCAGCACTTTGGGAAGCCAAGGTGGGTAGATCACTTGAGGCCACGAGTCCAAGCCAGCCTGGCCAAAAAGGTGAAACTCCATCTCTACTAAAAATACAAAAATTAGTTGGGTGGCGCATGTCTGTAGTTCCAGCTACTAGGGAGGCTGAGGCAGGAAAAGTGCTTGAACCCAGGAGGCAGAGGTTGCAGTGAGCCAAGATCACACCACTGCATTACGGCCTGGACAACAGAGTGAGTGAGACCCTGTCTCAAAAAATAATAATAATAATAATAATCCCTCCTTTATTACCTCCTGAATAAAACTGCAAGAGTTACCTCAGTTTATGTTAACTAAAAACAACACTTGTTCCAGAAGATGTAATTCAAAATTATTACATTGTCTAAAATACTGGAGTTGAATGGAGATGCTACAGATTTATAGGATGATTTTTCTCACTTTCTGAACGGTTTTCTCTTTTTTCTTTTAATAAGATATATTTCAAAAGTGTAAACTGAATTTAGTATCACATAGACCTTGAGTTCAATTCTTAACTTTGTAACATATTAGCTGTGTACTCTAAACCAAGTTATTTCTCTGAGCTACTTTCTTCTTCTGTATAAAATTTGGAGAATAGAAATAACCATCATAGCACTTTGTATATACCTTGTAGTTTCATCCCCTCAACTTGTTTAAAACTACATTTGCCCTGCTAATGACTCTGAGGACTTGGGAAAAAGGGTGGGAGAGGGGTAAAGGATAAAAAACTACACACTGGGTATAGTGTACCCTGCTTAGATAATGGGTACACCAAAATCTCAGAAATCACCACTAAAGAATAGTATTCATGTAACCAAACACCACCTGTTCCCCCCAAAAGCTACCTAAATAGAAAATAAATGAATGAATGAATGAAATAGTTACTGTGTCTGTCTTGTTCACCTTTACACCTTTCATTTAACCCAGTGCTTCACCCATATTAGATAGTAACTGAAAGTCTAACACTCTTCCCAATGCTTGGGTAAAGGCAAAAGCATCAGATCTATGCTTAACCAGTAAAAGAATATATATTTATTGCATTTTTTCCACAAAGAAAATCTGCAGATTTACTGCTCCATAATATTTATCTAAACTCAGTTAAGGGAAATATGATTCATAAAGGCTTATCTGTCTTTTAAGTCACCTTAGGTACTTTAAATATGTGCTTCTCAACAGTCCCTTGAAGATTATGATTCAGTGGGTCTGAGATGGAGTTAGAGAGTCTGCCTTTTTAATGAGGCCACAGATGATGCCACGGCTACTGGCCAGTAAGTGACACTCTGACTGGCCCGGCTCTAAATCCCTCTCTTACAATTTTTATCTAGTGTACATTTTTTTGACCTCTGTAAAAGTTTTTCCTGCATGATGCTTAGGCATTATGCAATTGGCCCGAAGCATTATAAACATGTACTTTTAAAGTCCTAAAACATGGTTTCGCTATTTGTTTGTAAGGATGTTTTTGAGAATATTCATTACTCATTACATACTATGGGGACTCTTTCACAGAACCTACAGAAAAGATTTCTTTCTCCCTAGAGTTGGTATTAGGAAGGGCCGTGCTCTTCCTGAGTAGCTGGCTTGTTTTTATACTGCAGACAGGGTCAATTTTATAAACCTATTCCTGTTCACTCTTTTGTGTGGCTAATAGAAAACTCACAGACAAGTATGTGGGTCATTTATTTACAAAAAAATGGATAGCACCTTAGCACCAGGATTCTATGTATAACTTCATCTTTAATTCATGCAACTTATTTTTTACTTTGTGTGTGTATGTGTATGTGTGTGTGTGACAGGGTCTTGTTCTGTTACCCAGGCTGGAGTGCTCTTCATTGGCTGCATGATTTACCTGAAGCTTCTTGATGATACACCATCAATTTCATTACTCAGTTTAGGGGTCAGAGGTCCTTTGAACTCTTCCATCTAGCTCCTCTGAAATCCAATCACAGCTCCAAACTCCTACAGAATTGTATTTTCTATCCTATTTATTTGCTATCTCTCAAATGCTATGCAGCATTATTATTATAACATCATGGTTTTATATCTTTTTGTGTTCCTCACTTCACCTACCACCCCACTTCCCATGTAGTCAGAATCACTATTACTTTCTGCTTAAGTGATAACATTACTATCTTTTTGTAGGAACCCTAAAATAGGGGGCATTGTATAATTAATCTCAGGCACTCGACATAAAAATAAGAAGTGAAAACCTAAAAATTGGGGCAAACGAAATTAGTTCTTCAAGATATTGAGAGAAGAAAAGTCCTAGATATACTAAGATGTCAAGGTTTCTAAAGAAACAACAATAATCATGAAATCATCTCAGCAATTAAGTCTTTTTAAAAATGTGCTTTCAGGCCAGGCGTGGTGGCTCATACCCGTAATCCCAACATTTCTGGAGGCTGTGGTGGGTGGATCACGAGGTCAGGAATTCTAGACCAGCCTGGCCAATATGATAAAACCCTGTCTCTACTAAAAATACAAAAATTAGCCAGGCATAGTCGCAGGAGCCTGTAATCCCATCTACTTGGGAGGCTGGAGCAGGAGAATTGCTTGAACTAGTGTCAGAGGTTGCACTGAGCCAAGATCAAGCCACTGCACTCCAGCCTGGGCAACAGAGTAAGACTCCGTCTTTTTTAAAAAAAAAAAAAAAAAAGGCTTTCACAGCTCTCCTAATAACATCACATGATGAGCTGCAAAAACTCATCAATGTCACATCAAAACTGTCCATAAAGCTGTAGGCTTTTAAGGTTATCAATCATTTGGCCATGACCTATGTTTTCAAGCTGAATAATTTTCCAATATTCTTATATTTATCCAATTCTTCAGGTGAATCAAATGTCTCCTCCCTTTGTCTTGCTCATACTGTGCTCCCTGCCTGACTTATGGCTGTCACACAACTAAATTCTTTTCATTTTCCAAGATTCAATAAAAAACTTCCTTCCTTATGATGTGGTCTTGCCCCGCTCTCCAACCTAAAAAGAATCTCACTCTGTCATATTTATACCACTTATCTGTCTCCTGATCTCTTCAAAAATACTGACTTGACTACATTTTACTTTTCTTGTGTATAAATACCGGTGAAGTGTTTAGCTCTGTGATAGAAGTTATGGCTGCCTTTTGTTAATATCCAGGAAACATCTACTGGGCTCCCTACAACCAACAACAACTTAGTCTTTAAATGTCTATTAAATGAACACATCTACAAACTAGGAGACATGCATTTAACAGGTCAATATAAATAATAGACAGGGTTATCTGTTAGCTTGTTTGACTTACAAGTCACTATTAATTGTACCTATAATTTATATATGTATATGTGTATAAAGCATATATTCATAATTTTATGAAACATTAAATATATAAAATGTTTACTCTGTATTTTTTAGATTTGATTATTCATGACATGGTTTTTCTTTAAAGAATTTGAGAAGAGTTATTCATAAAATGCAAATCTACACAATAGTACTCACCTTAGTATTTACTGAACTTAATAGAGCACTTAAAAATTTTTATCAAAGTACAGAGTGCTCTAAACTGCCAGATTTAAATTATTTTAAGTCTGTGATTAAATATGCTATAAAATTTCCCTTCAGAACACTTATTTTATTTGTTAAAGAACATATGTTCTACCTCAAAAATAACTTGCTATTTTTGAACAATTACTCAGCTATATACTTCCAACAAGCAGCAAAGGTTACCTCAGATAAACCTTGATTTTACAAATTTGTAAGCCCTTCTATGCTACTCTAGCCAACTGGAAATTCATGAGTCATAGGTGAATAACAAAAGTGGTCTTGGAAGTAATTTTTCCTTAATGCAACTGCCTGAAAGAAAACTTGTTTGGCAATTAATATTTCATAAACCCCCTCATATAAATAACTGTTTGCTTCACAGCAAGCATGAAAACATATGTTAGCATGATCTACACTATTCATACAAGGCAATAAAGTCTTAGAGACGGTAAGTGAATAGTCTAAGAATGCATGGCTGCTTAATGGGGATACCTAGATAGGTAACTCTTTACACTATTCCATTTAGTCCAAGATTTGAAATAGAGTTAATTACCTTTCATTTCCACTAGAACTGTCTTTGGACAGCCATTTCTTTAAAAATAGATGCTTCCAAATTTGCCAATTCACTTCATACACCATCATTCTTGTTTGTTATGTTTTTGGTCATTTCTTTTTTTATTTGACTTTGTGTTAAGCTGGAAACTTTTGACGTATATTAAAAGTTCAGCAAAGTTTACATCAATGCACAATATTTAAACACTATGGCAGAGATAGTGCTGTATGTTTTGAAACCCTGTTTTCTTTTCCTCTGCAACAAAGGGATAGACTACATTTTTCAGGCTCCTATAATTAAATGGAATTATGTGATTACATTTTGGCTAAGGAAAGATGGTCAGAGCTGATGCCTAGCACCTCCAGTTCTGGATGAAATATATACCCTTCAACACAGTCCTCCACACTTTTTCCTCCCTTGTTTACAGGCCAAATGCAGAGGATCCACTGGGGACACCATGTCCTTCCTTGATAGTGAAGCCCATCTATAAAAGAAACTGGAATTCCTAAAAGACTGGGCAGAACAAAGGTTCCCAACACCTGTCCCCTTACCATGAACACTAACTCAAACTGAATGATGACATGGTGAGAAATAATTCTTTATTGTATTAAACAATCAAGATTGTGGTTTGTCAATTCCATTAACATGTAGGCAAAGGACATGAACATACACTTTTTCAAATGGAGATATACATGTGGTCAAGAAGCATGTGAAAAAAAGCTCAGTATCACTGATCATAAGATAAATGAAAATCAAAACCACAATGAGATACCATCCCACACAATTCAGAATGGCTATTATTAAAAAGTCAAAAAATAACAGGTATTGGCAACATTGTAGAGAAAAAGGAATGCTTATACACTCTTGGTAGGAGTGTAACTTAGTTCAACCACTCTGGAAAACACTGCAGCAATTCCTCAAATACCTAAAAACGGAAATAACATTCAACCTAATGATCTCATGACTGGGTATATACCCAAAATAATATAAATTGTTCTATTATAAACACACATGCATGCATATGCTCACTGCAGCACTATTCACAAAGCAAAGACACAGAATCTAATGCCAATTAATGGTAGACTGGATAAAGAAACTGTGGTTCATATACACCATGGAATACTATGCAACCATAAAAAAGAACAAGATTATATCCTTTGCAAGAACATAGAGCTGGGAGCCATTAACCTTAGTAAACTAATGCAGGAATAGAAAACCAATTACTGTATATCCTCACTTATAAAGGGGAGCTAAATGAGGAGAACACAATGGATAGATAGAGGGTAGCAACACACACTGGCGTGGAGGATGAGAGGAGAGAGAGGAGCAGGAAAAATAGCTGATGGCGACTAGGCTTAATACCTGGGTGATAAAATAATGTGTGCAGCAAAGCCCTGTGACACAAGTTACCTATGTAACAAACCTGCGCATGTATCCTTGAACTTAAAAGTTTAAAAAAAGACATATTCATAAATAAAAGATTGTAGTTTAGGAGTTAAATTTACCTGCCGTATTATAAACATAAGAAACAACTTACATTATTTGCTTACTGGCATTTAAAATTATTTGCTATTTGCAGTTATTTGCATGATAGCGATAGAAGAAAAATCTAGGGAAACAAGATGTACAATTTTTGGAAAGTGTACTCTTGGGGAAATATATATATATGGTGCATCCAATTTTCTTCCTTTAACTCATCTAACCACAACAAAGTAAGTTTCTAATACTAACTTCATGGTAGTTTGCAGAACTGGGAAATATCTAAACATGTAAGCCACATATGCATATAAATGTCATTTACCTGTTATCATTCAGACAGTTAAAGAACATGCATTAAATAAAAATTTTATGCAAGGTAATGACAGTATTGACTTGAGATTGTCCATCTTTTTTGTTGTTGTTGTTGTTGTTGAAGGTAAAGTCCTACCAGAAAAAAATTTTAAAGCTCAATAACTAATGTTGCTTTCATTTGTTTTTATAGTGTAACAAAAATTTATTCTTAGAATCTCCCTGCCCTCCATCTTCTCCAAAGCCCACCCTAGAAGTTTTTTTTAATTTCTTATTTCCTTCAACTTTTATATTAAGTTCAGGGGTACATGTGCAGAATGTATAGGTTTGTTACATAGGTAAATGTGTGCCACGGTGGTCTGCTGCACAGATCATCTCATCACCCAGGTATTAAGCCCAGAATCCATTACCTACTTTTCCTGATGCTCTCCCTCCCACTAACACCCACCTCCGACAGGCCCCAGTGTGTGTTGTTTCCTCCCATTGTGTCCATGTGTTCTCATCATTCAGTTCCCACTTATAAGTTAGAACATGTGGTGTTTAGTTTTCTCTTCTTGCATTCGCTTGCAGAAGATAATGGCTTCCAGCTCCAACCAAGTCCCCACAAAAGACATGATCTTATTTCTTTCGACAGCTGCATGGTATTGCATGCTGTTTATGGAATTTCTTTATCCACAATTTCTTTATCTAATCTATGACTGATGGCCATTTAGGCTGATTCCATGTCTTTGCTATTGTGAATAGCACTGCAATGACCATACACATGCATGTATTTTTATGATAGAATGATTTATATTCCCTTGGGTATATACCCAGTAATGGGATTGCTGGATCAAAAGGTATTTCTACGATCCATTAAAAAGTGGCCAAAGGACATGAACAGATACTTTTCAAAAGAAGACATATATGTGGCCAACAAATATATGAAAAAACAAGCTGAACATCACTGATCATTTTACATAAAGGCAAAATGATCCATCTCACACCAGTCAGAATGACTATTACTAAAAAGTAGAAAAACAACAGATGCTGGTAAGGTTATGGAGAAAAAGGAATGCTTTTACACTGCTGGTGGGAGTGTAAATTAGTTCAACCATTGTGGAAGACAGTGTGGTGATTTCTCAAAGACCACTTTAGAATTGGATGCAATAAAGGCTTTGAGATTTGGGTAGTAATTCATTTGCTAAAAATTTTTATTGAGCACTGAATATGTGTAAGGCTTTCAGCTAAGTGGTAAGCATACGAGATGGTGGCCTACTAATCTTGCCCTTGATGTTGGTGATAGACTACCAAGGAATACCCACAGTGAGCTTGTAACTATAAGTAAGAAAAGTGGAATGATGGAAATCCAGATGTTAATAACCAACAGTAGCAACTGAAGGCTCAGAGACATAAAAATTGGAAGGTTTGCTTAGTGAGAACCATTCCCTTTCCCTTTTGCTGAGGATCCATAATGTCACTGGAAGAACATGCAACTTATATTTCTGGTTGCCCATGAAATGTGTTTACTTTTACTGAGACACTAATTTCTGTGAGGGGCAAAATAATCACTTTTTTTTTTTTTTTTAAAAGACGTTGTCTCTAAACTCAATGCTGTTTGCTCTTCTGCTTCATCTGTCTTCCATGGGCCCAACCCAACTCTAATTATACAATACAGAGAAATAAAAGCATTTTAAAATCTTTACATGAGTATCATATCTAAATAAGGCATGGTTTTCCTTCCTATTTCAATAGTCCACCACTGCTACCATTCTTTTTATCTCATTGGCAGGGCTTTTTAATCCAGTTCCACCTGAATTGTGGGGTTCACTCTGTTGTTCTCACTAGATTGTTACTTACTTCATAGCTGGAAAGACATATTTAGTTTCTTTGGATTTTTCCAGTTCCTAGAATAGAATCTTGCCTAAAAGTAGCAGGCATATTTATAATTAATTAAATTCTTATTTTAAAAATATTTACGTCTTATCTAAGTGTTCCACCTGCAGGGAAGTAGAACCTATTCATTAAAAGGAAGATTTGCAGGTATTAATAAGAAATGTTAAAGACATTAGGTACCAAATTACCTAACTATTTAATTGGTATTTTCTCCCAGAAAAAAAATGAAAATATTTTTCATTGATAAGAAGGAGTTAATCTGGGGGCAGACTGGCAGGTTACTGTGGAGAGCAGCAAAGTCTGACAGATTTGCCCACTTGAAGGAATGTTAGGAAATAACCTCTTTGCTGTAAAACTATTCACTTAAAAAATAGATCCGTTAAGAAAGATTTTTTTTTTTGAGACAGAGTCTTGCTCTGTCACCTAGGCTGGAGTACAGTGGCACAATCTCAGCTCACTGCAACCTTCACTTCCCAGGCTCAAGCAATTCTCATGCCTTGGTCTCCTGACTAGCTGGGATTACAGGCACATGCCACCAAACCCAGCTAACTTTTTGTATTTTGAGTAGAGACAGGGTTTCACCATGTTGAGCAGGCTGGTCGTGAACTCTTGACCTCAAGCAATCTGCCCACCCCGGCCTCCCAAAGTGCTGGGATTACAGGAGTGAGCCACCACGCCTGGACTTAAGAAAGATTTTATGAAAATATTATTTAAGAATTCACTAATTTTTTCTTGTTTTTAAAAATACCTATGAAAATGTGAAAATGTAAAGAACATAAGTTAAAGGCTAAGACTTTTTATGAATTTTGGGAAAACAGATATAATAGCACTTTCCTCAACTGTATCCTTAAGATTCCAGATGAAAGTAGTTTGAACCCAAGACTTAAGCCAGAAAAGTAAGTTACAGCAAGTAGCATAGTTGTTTGATTAAATTACAAAGCAAAAATAAGCTTTATCTCTATTTTCAATTGTTGCAGGATAATGACTGTCTTTAGATATTTTTGAATAATCCAAATGATTTTGGGTAAATGTTTATTGAATGAATAAATTGCTGACTGAATGAATCTAGCTCTCATCTTTGCATCACAGAATATAGCATAATACTTGGCACATAGTAGATAAATGAGCCAAATAATTCTTGGAGTAAATGTTCCCTCCTGGTGAGAAGACTTTTGCAGATCAATCCTCTAAGACCATTTATTGCATTTATATTTTAGTCTCCTCAAACTCATGTAGTACATTAAAAAAAGCTGACTTTCATTTAGAAATTGTAAAACAATTATCAAATGAAATAGGAGAGTAGCATGCAGGAAGGAATGAGACATGAACCAATGTGCCTGAAGAGACTGTGGAAAGTGACAGCTCAAAACTGCCAACAGTTCCAAGTTTCACGTCCACCATGTTCAATACATTCAAGGGCTTTTTCCCCTTTATGATACAGCTATTTTTTCAGAAAACTTGTCTCTAAAATTTCTTAATGTCACAAGAGCATAAAACTAGCTAAAATAGGATCTATTTATATGTAATACTAGTATGATGGTTGTTCAGGTGTTTGCCTGCTTTCTAATTAATTGAGCATATAAAAAATATTAAATTCATTTCACTGCAGCAATTTTAGAACCCTGTTTGTTATTTAAAAAATTAAAAACATCAAATAGCAAATTCAATTAGTAAATCTGCAATTGCTTTCTTAATCTACCATATTTTTAAAATTTAATTATCCCAGACATGACTTTATTAGTTATACATAATACATTTAATAAGTTATACATAATACATTTTTATGTACTTAAGTAAATTAAACATTGTAAAGGCCTTAAAATAAGTATTGCATACAATTTCCTGTTTTTCCAAAGAACTAGGAGGAAAAGCTATTCAGATATTCTCCCCATGACTTCAAAATTTTCCACATTTTCTTGGTTTTTATAGAAACATTTATAAGCTAACCTATTAAAAGTACATAAGTAAGACCTTTACAGGATAGTTTTTTTAAAGTGTTTTATTTTGTAAAATATTAGGTTTATTATTAGTGTTCCAGAAAGAGAATCTTCTCTCAGATCTGTTTCTTTTCTCTCCTTGTCTTGCTCATGAGTTTATTTTTTAAAAACATGACAAGGAGCATCCTGAGAATCTGTGAGGAAGAAACTGAAACAATACTTTGCAAAGAAATGTCTCATTCACCAGAATTAACTATAATTATCTCTTATAATAATTAAGAAATATTGAGATTTCTAGTGAAAGTGAGGCACCGAAGAAGGGGGTACTACCCCCATTTTTTCACCCTTTTGTCAGAAAGTCTTCCAAATATTTGTCCCTACTCACTGTCCCCAATTCCCCTTTCCTCATTTTCCCTTAAACCCATTTCCACCTGACTTTTGACCCAACCACAATCTGCTAGAGCCAACTGTCCATCCCTTCAGCAGCCTCTCATTCAGCTGACTTCTCCTCCTTGGTTTACTTTCATCATGTGGCTTCCAAAACACTACACAGCCATGATTTTTCTCCAACTTCAGTTCTTTCTTTTCTAGTTTTATTCTGTGCCCCTCACCACTAAAGGAGAATACGTCCCACTCCTCACCACATGGCCTCTTCTCATCTGTTCACACTCAATCCTTCATTGATTTCCCCCATTCTCATGGATTTAAATACCATCTCTAAGCTAATGATTCCCAAGTTTTTTTTCTCCACACCAGACCTCTTTCTAGAACTCCAGACAGACATATCCCACTAACTGCTTGACACATCTATTCAGATGACCAGACATCTCAAACTCACCCTGCCCAAAACAGTATTCTCCATATCCCCCTGCAAGCCTGCTCCAGCCATAGCTTCCCTGTCTCAGTCAAGGGCAACTTCATCCTTCCTGTTGCTTGGGTTAGAACCATTGGAGAATCCTTAACTCCCTCTTTCTATGTCATCCCAAATCCAATCCTGCAGCAAATTATCTTGGCCCTAGATTCAAAATCTTACTAAAATTCAACTCATTTTAGCACTCTTATTCATGCTCCCCTGTTCTCAGCCATTATCTCCTCTCACCTGGATTACACTGACAAACTCCTAGTCAATCTGCTTCTCACACACAATCTACTCTTGCCTCCTGTGAGCCAAGCAATTTGCTAAATGTTATGGATTCAATGGTGAGCAAACAGGCACAAAACTCCCTCTTCTAAAGTATAGGAAGGACTTTGTGGAGAATTCAGAGTGGCAGAATAAGCTCCTGAGAATTTACTTAATCTCATTCTTCTCAAATTTAGCTTCAGTGAGGAGAAATGAAAGCTATTGTTTTTCATCCTCACATCTCCCAGAAAATAATATTGAAGGTAATCTCAGTGTCCTTGAAGTTAGCCCTTTTGAGTGATTAAGCTGAAAAGAAGTTCTATCTGGGTGGGCTCCCCCAAAGGCTAAATGGGTGTTTGCATTGGAAGGTCAAAGCGATGAGGCTACTGAGCTAGAGTTTTTGTCTGAAGATGAAGAAGAGGAGGAGGTCTCAATATTAGAAGTGGCCCCATCCCTTGGGGTGTCTAATAGCTTCCAGATACATAGAAAAGTCAAAGGTTGCAATTCTGCCGGTTGGAAGATATGTCAACTCATTTGATAGCATAGCCTCTGATGTGATGATACCACAAGGGGATGCCTGCTAGCAGCCTACAAAGGAGAAAGTATTAGTACTAAGCACTAAAGCTTTGGGAGATGAAGCAAAATTTTTCCAGCTGTCCTAGAGTGAAACCAGCTGCCAGTGGAGCCAACCAAATAAAATTGGTCCCATATCCCTAAGCAAAGAGCCCAAGAGAAGACATCAGTATGAACTGAGGACTGACTGAGTTCCATCCCTCCTCCATTTTCTAGAACCAAATAAGCTTGGAATGCCTAGATAGATAGACAGATAGATATATTGTCAGATTAGATATATAGATAGATGGTAGACAGATAGATAACACAGAAATGTATATATATGTTATGCCCATATACAGATAGATGGATATTAGGAAGGAGGAATCCCCAGACTGAGTGACATTTACTTTCCAGTCAACCCTGAATACAAAAGAAAAAGTGAAGATTTAGCTCTTGCAACATCTTATTAAGCACTATCCATCTGTAAGCTCACAGAAGTCAAGGACAATATGCCATTAACTGCTGTTATAACCGCAGTCCCTTCCATGAAGCAAGTTTTCAAAAAATGAACGAATAGTGATTTAAAATGAGATGAATGGAAATCTGTTTGCATTTTGCAGTAGTATAATACTTTTCTAGAAGAATACCACTTCATTTCAGCTGCCAATTTGCATAGTAGTGGGGTTTTGTTTTTGTGTTTGGCCCTGAAATTTTTTCCTCATATTACTAGAACTCCAGTTTTTGTTGCATAAAAAGAATCCCATCCCCACCCCTCCAGCCCCTCATCCTCCTGCACTACTGGATTTTCTTTTACCCTTGCTCAGCTGTTCAGTTGTTCGTATTCACGAAGTTACTCATTTTATTTTAAAAACTTACTTTTGAGCTCTTGCCTCAAAAAAGAAAAAGGCTTACTGTCATGCTGGGCTATTCAGCAACAATCTATTCCCCTCCATGGGATAAACTCAGCCTTCTCCCCCACGGTTTATCTGCTTTGGGAACTGGATTACTGCCTCATAAAACAGCACAACAGTACTATTATCACATAATCATTATCATTACCTCACTTTCAGCCATACAGATCCTTCTAATCCTGAACATCTTGCCTCTCTAATCTTGCTGTATCTGTCTTCTCCTGCTGTGAAACTGGTGTGTCCCATTTTCACAGAAGCTTAACGTAATCACAAATAGAAAAATAAAATAAATTTTTAACTAAGCTGCATTTTACTGATACCATTGTGTTATACAGACGTTTAAAATAGCTCCATATTTCATTCAAGTAAACAAAACAAACATGCAGGTGGCAGTGGGGGAGAAGGGATGATCTTAGCCTAAGTCCACATTTTCTTCCCCAATCTTACCTTTTGTCTTTTGCCTTATTATTTAAGGGAAACACTTCTGAATGGAGATTGCTCAGCAAGCACTGGAAGCTGTCCCCATTCTGAGTGAAATCTGGAAGGAGCACAGCCATTCTATGACATTTGTCCAGAGGCTACAAGTAATCACTGTGTGACTGGGCCTTCTCCATGCCCAGGTAAAGTTGCAAGGGACACCCAAAATGGGGCCCTTTCTTGAACACTTTAACAAAACATGGATCATTCTAACTCTAAGAGGAAGACATAATCCATGTTCTCCAAAGCTCCAAAGAAGTAGAGATTATGCTTTAGTCATTATAACCAAATAAAACAAAGTCAAGAATAGTTTTACAGCAACATCAGTGCTATAAACATTCACAATTATTTCTTTACATCCATAGAACATTTTTTCCTCTATATTCCTGCAATTAGTGTTTGCTTTTAACACTAATAATATAGAAAATCAGAAAATAAAAATGAACAGAAAAAGAATGAATTGGTGAATGAATGCATGAAATAGTGGGGAAAAAAGAAACAAGGAAAACTACAATCACCATGACTCTAAACATTCTCAAATATTCAGTTAATATTTTGATAACTAACCTTCCACATCTTTTCATATGCAAATAGCTAAAGAAAATATTTGTTTTTCCAGAAATGGAGTCACCCAGTATCTATTGTTTTGTTCTACTTTATGCACCTAACAATACAGCATGAAGGTCTCTTTGTGTCAACAAATGTGATGCAGGTAAAAATATTTTTTCTGGAGAGACCCTTCCATTCTAAAGGTACATAATAGACCAAGAGATCTGTAGAAATCTCTTGAATTGCAGAGAGTAGGGAACTGGCAGAAACATTTAAGGAAAATGTGAGAGAAGCATCTGAAGTAGGGATATATTAGAAAAAAGTAGAAGGCAGAAAAAGGGAAAACATAAAAAGCTATGATTAGTGCACAATTTAAGTAGAATTTTACTTTGATGTCACTATGAAATACAGATTGAAGAGAAAATAATACTGTCTATTCCTTAAGAATAGAGAATAGCATAAATACATGCCATAATGCTATAAATATATGCTTCACTTTCTCAAAAAGAAGATAAAGAATATCAGAGAAATTGACTGAGAAAATATTACAGGTGGATGATGCTATATTATCACATTAGATCACCTCAAGGATTTAAATTCAACTCTATATCCCTAGCTTTGCTATCCAGTCATTTTCCTCAGAACAAGTCAATCTGACTCCTGTTTCTTCCAGTAACTTAGAGCTTATAACCTTGTAAAATCCTACTCATGCAAATATAGTACAGGGATTAATGAGAAGAAAATATAATAATTGTAAGTCATACAATTTTATTTCTTCATCAAAGTGTATCAAATGCCTTACCTATACAAGGAGTTGGGCTATATGTTCAGAAAGGCCCTCAGAGAATTGCAGCTAGTGAAGGAAAACAATGATAAGGAAATTCTAAGTCAGAATGTGGTAGAATGTTGTGTATTGGGGAATGACAAGCAGATACCCAGTCATGAACTGGAAAAATGCATGGGAGCCAGGAAAATCTGACACAGGTAGAGCAACCTAGTGGTTGGAAACCACCTGTTCAGAGCTATCATCTAAAACTTAGTCCATGCTATTCCCAAACGTTTACTAAAATCCCTGAACTGACTTGCTGTGGCTACATAACAAAAGCAGCCCAATCCCTAGATAGATCTGGGCTCTATCTTACCTTCCTTCATATCCCAGCACAGGCTTGTGGCATATATTTAAAAGTGATGGCATTTTTTGGCTCAAGAAGCAAGTGCCACGATCCTCTTTTCTTTGGTATGTTCATATATATACTGTAACTGGCCATGTCATCCAGCCATGTGTATAACCACAATGGTACTCAGGCGAGTCAGTGTCAGGAAACACTGAAACTTGGCTTGCAGGCATGGTTGAGCCAAGTGACCAGAAAACTTCACACTAAATTATACTAAAATGTTGACTTGGGCTTTTCATTGAATAATGGCACTGGACTTCTAAATCATCAATAAAATAGAAAATATTTTATTTTATTCTCTTGTGTTATTGTGACACTGTGGTCTACATGTAGTGAAAACAACAAAGAGGCAGCAATGTGAGGAGCTCACAGATGACTTCATAGAAACAGCTGTACACAGAATCTGAGCAGCCACAGGCCAGAAAGAACAGAAACAATAGAAAGAAAAGAGCTCCCAATAATGGAAAGAGAAAACATCTTTTCTCTTTTTAACACCAAGGAGGTTATAAACCAACTATGACAATAATGGAGCATTTCCCAGAAGGAATTCTCAGAGATCATTAGATCACATTTTCATTTGGGAAAAGATATGCTTTATGAATTTTAAATATGCACTGTTTTGTAGAGTAACAATTAGCAAACTAAATAACTAAAGAAATATAGTTGACAAACAGCAGTATAACTTAAGCAGAAAGTATTTGTATTTTGAAGTTATCCAAATTTTACCTGGGGATCCCCTGGCCTTCAAGACCTAGAAAGAATTGCCTTCTCATTCTAGAACCTGGGAAGCCCTAAGTCCCCTAAGGGTATCTCCTGATTTCCGAGATCAAAGATCTCATGGTCTGGACTCTGTATACAGTTGGGATAGTAGTCCTATTTAATTTCAGATGGTCAAGGATGGTCTCAGTGACATGGTGACATCTGAGCAGAGACCTGAAGGAAAGGAGGAAACTATGCAAATATCTGGGAAAAGAGATAAAGGGAAATGCAAAGGCCCGGAAGTAGGTCTGTGTTTGCTGAGGACCAGCAAAAAGGCCTATGTGGAGTAGAATGAATGAGGAAGAAGGTTTTTGTAGATGAAGCCAGAAAGATATATTTGAGGTGCATATCATTTGTAGAACCATGGAAGAGGAGGAGTTTTCTAGATGTTGTTCTGATAAGATGGGAAGCCATTGGATAGTTGTGAGCAGAGCAGTAACGTGATCTGACTTTTAATAGGATTACTCTGGATATTGTACAAAAAAAATTATATCATGGAAGGCAAAAGCAGAAAGATATATTAGGAGACAACTGTGAGACTCTGGGCAGATATTTTCTCTCAGAGGAATTTTCTTATCAGCTGTTTGGAAAAAAGAATAAAATAGTCTTTATATTTTAACATTAAAAATACAAACTAGAAAAATTGGGGGATTATGAATTACAAATAACTACAATCTTTTAATAAATTCCAATACAAGGAAGGCACCTTTTCAATAGGGGAAAGTGCAGTATAGGGTAAGAAATCAGAACACAATGCAAATCCAGGACCGCAATAGAAAATATCCCAAATTACAACCTACACTCAAGATTCTAACCAGCTATGTTTGGTTAAGGCCTTCATCATACCCAAATAGCAAGATTAATGAGAAATACCATGGTGGTTTTAATTGTACAGTATTTGCAGTTATAAATCTAGGAAATAGCCAGACATTTTTAAAGAATCTACTACAAATGCTTACATTTAGATCTTAAACAACATTTTCTATTACTTTTATCAAGTTCCAAGTTAAAAGGTCTCTTCTGACGTTGTTAAGGAGATGAGATCGACTACATAAACTTTACAAACACTAAAGTTTTCTGTCTTGAATAAAGTCCAAATTACCCAGAAAAAAAAACATGCAGCACCTATCACAGGGAAGGCAAGCTGTACAAGGATCACTCCTTTTAAATATGTCACCTCTTAGATTTCATGCAATATTCATTTAAGTATTATTTGCCTACTTACCTTGGAAATTTTACCTTGTATTATGATAAAAGGAGATTAAAATTCCAGGAACTATTAACTGTTCCCAAAAGTAATTCCCATTTTTCTGTGGCAACTTAACATATTTGAAACTGAGCCCATTTTTTATTAAACTATAGGAAGACTCTGCCAGGTCTCTGCTAAAATTTATCACGTATTTCTCTTTCATGTCATCTGAAATGTTTTTGAAGAAAATCAAAGGTACATCTAAAATAGAATTTTATTTTTAACTTCTTTTTGCCACTTGAAAAGAACACAGTTGTCAATGACGCTGATCTATGGGTGAAGGGAAAAAACCAAGGTGGTCAGGAAGGCAGCCCAAAGTTTTCACAAAGTCCTTGGTCAGCTTTTATGTACATCAAAACGAAACCTATGGCCTCTGATGACTGAAAGCCTTCATCCACTCACAGCCTCTCTCCTATCTCCTCTCCATGCTATGTGGTTGCAGAGGCTCTTCCTTTTCAAGTCAGAATATCAGACAAGAGAGTGCTGATGGTTGATATTCATCCTTTGTGAGAATTACATCTGTCAAAGTAACCCAGATAAAATGGGTTTCCTTCTATTTCTAATGGCAGTTTAAACTATTTTAAAAGGATGCATCCTTCTGTTTGCACATGATCTCAGTTTTTCTCCAGTGTGCCTGGGATATTCTATCATCTTGTATTTTGAACATTGTCTTTTAGGGGAAAAAACCCCAAAATATATACTCTGACACTCACAAGTATTGTGATAAACTAGGCAATTTCCAACCCAAAGTGTAAGACCAGTGAAAAATCTTTAAGATACACTTAAAATACCCATTAACAGGAGAAAGATTATGCCCAGGATTTAAAAAATTATGGGGAAAACAACTTGTAAACATTAACAATTTGAAGCTGAGTGCCTAAGGCAATGTTCTTCACTTGTACAGAAGCCAGTGATTTGCCTCTGGAGTCTGTTCCACACCTCCCTAATAGGCCTGGAAGCTACAGACAATTAATTATTAGATTATGTAACTCCCACTGCTAAAAGTTAGCCGAACATTCTATGGTTTTCCTTCAAGTGTGCTGCTTTTCAGCTAGGGGTGCAATTTCATCAGCTCACTCATCTTTGTCTTTGTGCTACTTAATCCTGGCTTCCCAGGGTTTTTCTTTAATTGGCTCAGCGTTCTTCTGCCCTCAATCAGCCTGATTTTTATTCCTGGGTTCTCAGTGAAGATAACTGAATCTAAAAATTGTGGTACTAACGTCTTATAGCAATGTCAGATATATTTATCCATCAAAACTTCTATATATAGAGGGTCTATCTTTCTCTGATTAATGAAGGCATGTCATGGAAAGCTTCTGAAATCTACACAGTGCTGGGGAAATACTGGAGCAACCTCCCACTACAATAGTGTTAATGTGTGGCAACCAGCAATTATAGCACTGTGGAAAGTGCATCGGTCAAGGAGCTAAAATACAATCAGACATGGTTATGACTGATTCTACTATATGCATTTGCAACCAACGCATTTACTTTGAGCCTCAGTTTACTTAACTATAAATAAACAATAAAGCCACCTGTCTCAAAGGGTTTTGGTCAGAGATAAAATAATACATGTTAAACTGCTTTCCAAATTGTCAATGCTGTAGAAATCAAGGGACCACACTACTTTTGGTATTCTCCAACTCTATTTTCCTTATCATTATGGAAGTAAACCATCTCCTGAGAACTTGCAGAAGTTTTTATTATTAAAAGCTAATTTAGAAGACCTTCATTAGCATTTTCAATCAAGTTCACTGTTTTAATTGGCTCACTGAAATTTCACTGTTAAAATATCATATATGGAACCACAATAAAATCCTGAATAAATCTTAATTTCATAACATCAAATTTATTAAGGACCAAACAAAAGATTTATGGCCACTGACATTACTCAACTCAGCTGTCTGATATGATGATCACCTACCACACTGATGCAAGAATACTATGACACCTCCAATGTTTCAACCATCACCTTTGATAAGGTGTTCACAGATGAACATATGCAGCCCACACCTTTCTTCTGGGCCTTAACTCAAATCCTTAACTGTTTGAAATCATCTGAGTTTCCGACACTCATCAGTCCTAAAGTTTAGTTCATTCCAATTGTCTAAATTTGGGCTTCCCTATTTTTCAATAATGATGTCATCATTCGCTCAATTACCCAGCTCAGTACTTCATCAATTCTTTCTTCCAAATATCTTTTAATAATTATTTCCTTTCATTCTGACCATTAACGCCCTAGTGTGCCTTTATCACCTCATTCCTAGACTAACGTGTTTTCCCATGAGCCTCCATATCTCATAATCCCTCTATTTTATTCCACATATACCAGGATTAATTTTCTTAAGATTTCACTTTGAGGTATCACCCATTTATTCCAAATAACCAATACCCCAGTACCATGCCAAGGTTTCAAATTCCACCCAAAGTGATTTTTCTTAATTGAAGTCACTCCACAGCAAGATGTTTCCAAGCTTTAATAAATTGCAGTTGGAAATTTATTAAATTACTATGTCAGCTACATGTGACTAGATATTCCACATCAGTAAGAAATGCTTAACACAGCCTAAAATAACTTCTCATCATGCTTCCTATAAATCTTACATGTGCAAGAAGTAAAAGTTGACTCTTTCATGGCAACTCTCAGTAGCCAGTTGCCCTGGCAGCTCCCTAACAACAGTGTAAGCTGGGACTGCCAGCCTGCCAAAGATGTGGAACTAGCCTGCTCCAGTGGAAAAAGCAAAGAAAACACCCAGTGGAGGTCTTAAGTCAAGTGGGATACAAACAGACTGACTAACTCTCCTGGCTTGCCCAGAACTAAGAGGTTCCTGGGACATGGGAATTTCTATGTTAAAACTGAGAAAGTCTCAAGCCAACTGGCATGAGTCGGTAGCCCTAGTTAAGACCACGATGCATGTTGCCAAGCTGCAGGAGAAGCACTAAGCACAATCAGGTCAGGGAAGTCAAGGCCATGGGGTAGGATGCCAGAGTCCATTTGGCCAAGGCCAAAATATGGTCACGTGGATCATATCTTGCCACAGCTTACCAATTCAAATGCTTTGCTGCCCCTATCTCCACAGCTGTACATCATGAGTCTTAATTTAGCCAAGTGTATGAACTACCTCTTGACACTACATGAGGTACCAAGGTCTGTCTGTTCACTTCATCTGTTTAGTTCATTCCAGGACAAAATTGCAAGTGCATCCGGAGTGTACACAGAAAATTCTATTTTATAAGCTAGAAAGCCAGGTATGTATGAAGTGTAACTATTTTAATTTCCTTAAACTGAACTTAATTCCTACCTTAAACCCCCAATTCCAGCTAATAGCAGACAACTTAATTGAGTCACTTCAAGTAAATGCTATCTAATTAGTGATTACTCAGTTACTTCTGATTTAAACTCTGTCAACTTGGAATAAAACACCCATGTCTTCTCTTCTTTAAGATCCCATAAACCTCTCTAGGGTTTCTGGGTCAGAGGGGATGATGTAGGCTCTTCTCAAACTTCAGGAAGCAACAAAGTCACCTGGAAGGCTGTTGATTACAGCCCACAGTGTATGTAGGTCTGGGGTGGGGGCCCAAGGATTTACATTTCTAATAAATTCCTAGGTAATGCTGATGCCGCAAAAGGAATCAGAGATCACACAATGAGAGCCACTGGGACAAGGACAGGTCTCTTCCAGGTGACACTGGCTCCTCATTGGTCTTTTTCCAGTCTCGAACTGTCTCTCTCAAGTTTATCATCTCTGCTTTTGGCAACAAAACAACTCCAGTTGAGGGAATATGTTCTCTTTCCAGGTCCACGAGGGGGCGTAGCTTTAAGGGCAAGAATCTCCCAGTGCCATGCCCCACCTCCCATCGCTCTCCATTGGAAGATTCAATGGTTTATGTTTGAATTTCGCAGGTGAGGGAAGAAACTAAAAGTCAATCACTCCAGCGGAAGTTCTAAGGAACTCCTTTCACTGGCCTAGGGTCTTGGAGAAGGTGGGGGTTTCTCCCAGGATAAAAGTCCATGCTCCCTCACCTGCGCCGGATTTCCAGCTTTCTGGAATCCCCTCCCACACGATGGGAGCTCCCATCGGGATTTTTCCCCTCTGGAATCCCCTTCCACATCCCTCCGTGGAAGTCCTTCTCTTCTCCTTTCCTTCTCTTTTCTCTACCTAAATAAAATCACCTTTCTGCAACACTTCTTGGGTCCGATATTCACTTTATGAGCATATGGTCCACCTGCAGTGGCCCCACCACTTATTCCTTAAGAGGCAGGAAGTCAAGAACCCACAACAATCACCGGCATCCGAGAAAAAATCCGGTTACACAGTTAGGGTGGAATGAGTATCCTACCTGTCTCAAGTTGAGGATGAGTCATATCATATAATACAAAGAAATGTGCAGTTGTAGAAACACTTCAACTAATACACCCAAATTATGGTTTTGCTATATCCTTAGTGTATCTTATCATTTTGGACACATAGCTCCCTTTGGTTGCATCCTGTAGCTTGTTAAATAGTATTTATTCAGTATAGAGTGAAGAAAAATGACTAGAAGTCATCAGTCTTTGTCTCTTAATAGCCATGTGACCTTAGAAAAGTTCTTTACATCTACTTGCTCTCAATTTTCTTACCTATAAAATAAGGCTAATATCTTCCTTGCCATGGCAATCTCACAAAATATTTGCAAGATTCAAAGGTAATGTATGAGATCATGCTTTGAAAATAATTAAATATTAAACGTAAGTTATGATACAAATAACTTCTCATCAGCCTAAGTAGTTAAAAGTTTATAAAATCTGGATACATATAATTTTTTTTCTTTTAAATACTTACTTCTAATACTGCCAGTCACTCACTGGTCACACTCATAAGGAGTCAGGCAGTAGGGAACAGGAACCCACTGTGTACATCTCTTTCCAACCCCATGTTCAGTGACATTTAGTTGGTACCTTGAAATCAACAAATGCTACAAATAAAAACTTGTGTGTTATTTTCAGAGAGTTGGTTCTTAAAATATTTACCAGAATACCACCGCCTATAAGACGTACTGGGCCTCTCAGAGGTATATTTCCAATATGCGTCAGGTAAACTTTAATAAAGTGATAGTTCTTGATAAAGTGATAAAAGCTACTTTTTTTATACCACACAAAAATGTTTTCATTTAAGTAAAACATATTAAAATATAAAAAATATGGTGTTTCAGCATATGCACGCCTTTATCTGCAGCAGTGATTTTCACACCAAATGGTGTAACAATCATCTAGGGCACTTGTTTAAAATGAAAATTGCAGAACCCTGCAACTAAGAAGAATCTGAACAAGAGTTTGGGCAAAACCATTCAGGACATAGGCACAGGCAAGGACTTCATGACTAAAACACCAAAAGCACTGGCAACAAAAACCAAAATAGATAAATTGGACCTAATTAAACTCTAAAGCTTCTGCACAGCAAAAGAAATAATTACAGTGAATAGGCAACCAACAGAATGGGAAAAAATTTTTGAAATCTATGCATCTTGACAAAGGGCTAATATCCAGAATCTACAAAGAACTAAAACAGATTTACAAGAAAAAAACAAACAAGCCCATTCAAAAGTGGGCAAAGGCTATGAACAGACACTTTACAAAAGAAGACATATGAGGCCAACAAACATATGAAAAAATGTTCATCATCACTGGTCATTAGAGAAATGCAAATCAAAACTACATTGAGATACCGTCTCACGCCAGGTAGAATGGCGATCATTTAAAAATCTGGAGACAACAGATGCTGGAGCGGATGTGGAGAAATAGGAACACTTTTACACTGTTGGTGGGAGTGTAAATTAGTTCAACCATTGTTGAAGACA
>CAUYQU010070292.1:0-21429 GCA_963574635.1 Cheracebus regulus | reverse complement strand
GTGGGGAGAGAAAAGAAAGTATTTGCCCAAGATTGCTTTTTTTTTTTTTTTTTTTTTTTTTTTTATAAAGATTTTTGCTGTTTTTGCCCAGGCTGGAGTGCAATGGCGCGACCTCGGTTCACCACAATCTCTGCCTCCCAGGTTCAAGCAATTCTCCTGCCCCAGTCTCCCAAGTAGCTGGGATTACAGGCATGCGCCACCTCACCCGGCTAATTTTGTATTTTTAGTAGAGACAAAGTTTCTCCATGTTGGTCAGGCTGGTCTCGAACTCCTGACCTCAGGTGATTCGCCCGCCTGGGCCTCCCAAAGTGCTGGGGCCATCACACCTGGCCCCAGATTGCTTTAATTCAGATTCTTGTAGTTGTGATGACTAGAAACAAGGGGGTACAGGTTGATGACAAAAGGGGATTTTTACTGCAAGCCTTCAGGGGTGTCTTAGGAAATCTAAGCCTAAGGATGCAGTTGGGTCTCAAGAACTGAGAATGGTGCCTGGACTTTGGGAGCTCAGGAAGTCACCTCCTGCAGAGCTGTTTCCATGTCATCCTTCTCTGTTTCTTCCTGCAGTCTGGCTTTCCCTGCTTCCCAGGAAATACAGCAACCTATGGTCTCAGTCAGCAGCTCCCAAGTTTGTCTTTCTTCCATCCAAGAGGTAAGCAGAATACGTCTGGCCTTTTCTGGGCCCAATTCGAAATTCCTGCGGAGGGATTCTGATTGGATGGCTTGAGCCAGTGCTTACCCTGGGGCTGGCGTGTACCAACATGGCTGCTCCCTCTCTAACCAGATAGCCAAGAGGGGGAGAAGTGTACAGTTCATGGCCCTGGGCTTGCACACTTGAATAAAAGCCCTAATATAGGAAATTCTGTGCTCTATTTCCACCCCTTAATGGAAGAGATCATTGCCTTCTACGTGTGGCTAAAAATTCAGACCCTGTCCAGGAGCCTGCTGTCCCCACCACAGCCCAGAGTTGAATTGTTTTCTGCTAACCCCTTCCCCTCTTCTTGTCTGCTGCTGAGAGCTGGGAGAAGCTGAGAGGCTCCCAGGCCTGCCACTGTCCTAATGTCCTTCGTTTTTCCTTGTCATTTCTTTCACTCTTAACAATTGACATAGGCCGGGTGCGGTGGCTCACGCTTGTAATAATAGCACTTTCGGAGGCCAAGGCAGGAGGATCATTTAAGATCGGGAGTTTGAGACCAGCCTGGCCAACATGGTGAAACCCTGTCTCTACTAAAAATACAAAAATTAGATGGGCGTGGTGGCGAGAGCCTGTAATCCCAACTACTTGGGAGGCTGAGGCAGGAGAATCGCTTGAACCCAGGAGATAGAAGTTGCAGTGAGCTGAGATCATGTCACTGCATTTTACCTGGGCGACAGAGTGAGAATGTCTAAAAAAAAAAACCAAAAAAACCCAGTTGACATTTATTGTACAATTGCTGCATGCTAAGCCCTGGTCTCAGTGCTTAGTGTGTATTACCTCATTTAATCCTCACAGTAGCCCCGAGGGATAGAGTTAACCTTGGTGGCTGCTTATAGATGAGTTAACTCAGGTACAGAGAAGCTGAGTCATCCTCCCCAAACCACACAGCCTGTCCATGGTGTAGTCATAGTTGGACTTGGGCAGCCTGCCTCTGGGACCTGCATTCTCCAGAAACCACCACGCAACTGCCTGAACAGACAGGCCATGGAGGCTGGACGGAGGTCTTTCCACAGCCACGGTGAGCCACGACTAACACCTGCTTTGAAAACAGTTTCAGAATTGTCAACCCGAACTCTGATAGTCAAACTTTGGAATTTTATCACTTATTAGAGTGCTGCAGGAGACCCACAGCTGTTAGTCTTTAGAGAATTTTGGCAGGACACAGAGGTTCATGCCTGTTCTCAGCACCTGTAATACCAGCAACTCAGGAGGCTGAGATGGGAGGATTCACTGGAGGCCAGGAATACAAGGTAACAGTGAACTACGATGCACTCCAGCCTGGGCAACAGAACAAGACCCAGTCTTTAAAATAAAAATATGAATAATAATATGGTCCCATCTAGGTTAATTCAGGACCGTGTAATCCTGGAAATGCCAACCAAATTCTCTGAGCCTTAGTTTCTTTACCTATAAAATGGGCATGATCATAGCAGCATCCTTCAAGGTTATTGGGAGGCTCAAATAAAGTGGTAGAAGCCTGATAACTATTGTTCGGATGGCAAGAAACATGGGATGCTCTGGAAAGGCAATTTTTAATCCAGAGGAAGTGCTAAGACTAGAAGGTCAGCACCAACATGGAAGGTGTCTAGAGGACTTCCTGGGTCCCCTCCAGCCTCACTAGGTGGTTCAGTGTGTCCCTCTCCAGGAGTGGCCCTGAATTTCTTTCTGGGCTTTGAGTCTATGGACTCTTGAAGCAGAAAACACTATGTAAAGTTCTGGTTCTAGGCTGGGCACAGTGGCTCATGCTTGTAATCCCAGCACTTTGGAAGGCCAAGGTGGGTCAAGAGTTCGAGACCAGCCTGGCCAACATGGTGCAACCCCATCTCTAGTAAAAATACAAAAATTAGCTGGGCATGGTGGCGGGCACCTGTAATCCCAGCTACTTGAGAGGCTGAGGCAGGAGAATCATGCCTCCAGTGGCATGACTCCTGAACCATCATTTCTAACCTTGTGGTGGCTAACTTTAGTCCTTCTACCACTCTCAAGTTCCTGGCAGACACTGATCTTTCTGTCATCACTGTTTTGCCTTTTCTTAAATTTCATATTCCTGGAATCTTGCAGCTTTCTCTGTCTGGATGGTTTCACTTAGCATGATGCTTTGAGATTCATTCATGCTGTGTGTATCAAGAGCTCAGTTCTTGTTATTGAGTAGGATTCCATTGTTTGAATGTACCACAGTTCGTTAATCCATGCACCGGTTGAAGGGCATTTGAATTGTTTCCAGTTTGGGGCGAGTATGATAAAGCTGCTAGGAGTGCATCACTGGCAAGTTTCTGTGTGAACACATTTTTCATTTATCTCGGGTGAATACCTAGAAATGGGATGGCTGGGTTATACAGTGAGGATATGTTTAACTTTATAGGACATTGCACACTGCTTTCCAAAGTAGCTGTGCCATGTCAAATGATCTTGTGATGGTTAATACTGAGTGTCAACTTGACTGGATTGAAAGATGCAAAGTGTTGATCCTGGGTGAGTCTGTGAGGGTGTTGCCCAAGGAGATTAACATTTGAGTCAGTGGGCTGGGAAAGGCAGACCCACTTTTAATCTGGTTAGAGGGGGGTACCGTCTAATCTTCTGCCAGTACAGTTAGAATATAAAGCAGGCAGAAAAACATGAAGAGACCAGGCTGACCTAGCCTCCCAGCCTACATCTTTCTCCTGTGCTGGATGCTTCCTGCCCTCGAACATCAGACTCCAAGTTGTTCAGTTTGGGGGCTCTGACTGGCTCTCCTTGCACCTCAGCTAGCAGACGGCCTATTGTGGGACCTTGTGATGGAGTGAGTTAATATCTAAAAATCTCCCATGTATGTATACATATCCTATTAGTTCTGTCCCTCTAGAGAACCCTGACTAATACAGATCTTTAATCTTAAAAACTTCAGATACTCTGCCTGGTAGCAGCAGTCAGGAAGGATTCCCTTCTGGGTTTATAGCAATAGGTAACCATAGTAATAGCCTCTTGATGGAGAGAATGAAGTTGAGCGTGTAACTCTCATGGCCTGGAGATCTTTCATTGCTGCAATGTGAGAGGAAAGCTCTAAACTGGGTCATCCACCCTCGCCCCTATCTCTCATGCTCCCTTGCCCTTCCAGGATTTTCTCATGTTGGGGCCCTAGCTTGAGTGCCAAGAACAGAATCAGGTCAAGGCAGTCTATACATAATGTATGGATTGTCTGGGAATTAGGTTTCTACCTAAAGCAAAAAGCCTCAGTTGTCTGACTTTAAATTAACTATTCATTTGTTTGGCTGCAGGATCCCCCATCAAACAATGGGCAAGTTATAATTCTAAATGGACCCAGCAGACAAAGCGGGATCCCTTTCCCTAGCTGTGCAATTAACCAGAGGCAGTTCTCAGTTACCTAATTAGTGAATAGGCATTTGTTAAGCTGTACCAGGATAAGGCACACACAGAACCAGTATTTCCTGCAACCCTGACTGTGCTCCCCCAACTGCTCCATGGGCATTGGCATTGCTCTGTGACAGGTGATTAAACAGAAACTTGGAGATGGGAGTTAACCTGGTTAGGGCGACCCAGCAGAAGCCAGAGTGGATGCCTGGGTCTTTCTGCTATGCTGCTCCTGTGTCTTAGAGAACCAAGTCTACCATGCATGAAACAAGGCAATCCAGTGTTTCACCCAGGAGAATTCTGAAACCAGCTGAGTAAACTGACCACTGCATAAGATGACGCTTTCCTCATAAAAAACACTGTTTGAGTTGGGAGTTTGTTACTGATTAAGGTCTTGACACAGGTGATAAAAATCTCATATAAATAAAGTTATTACAAATAGATACCCTTATAATACTTTGTTAGTAAAACTATGCTCAGTGTTTATGAGAAAGGCCTGAAGACATGGTAGTTATTAAATACACAAGCAGGCCTATTCCACTGCATATTTTTTATACAACATGACAAACTTTACTAAGAAAATTTAAAACCAATATGCTAACAATGGTGAACAACAAACTTTTCTTTTTGAGATGGAGTTTTTGCTCTTGTTGCCTCTACAGGAATGCAGTGGCGCAGTCTCGGCTCACTGCGACCTCTGCCTCCTGGGTTCAAGTGATTCTCCTGATTCAGCCTTCCATGTAGCTGTGATTACAGGCACCCGCCACCATGCCCAGCTGATTTTATTTGTATTTTTAGTACAGATAGGGTTTCACCATGTTGGCCAGGCTAGTCTTGAACTCCTGACCTCAGGTGATCTGCCTGTCTCAGCCTCCCAAAGTGCTGGGATTACAGGCATGAGCCACTATGCCTGGCCTACCGAACATTTAATTAGAAATGCTTTTGTGTGTGTTTAGAAAAGCATTGGGGAAAAAAATCAAATGTCTTTGGATTCTTTATAAAAGCTGGTCTGCAAAAGCTTCTTAAGCTGATAAGCAACTTCAGCAAAGTCTCAGGATACAAAATCAATGCAAAAATCACTAGCACTTCTATACACTGACAACAGGCAAGATGGAGCCAAATCATGAATGAACTCCCTTTCACAATTGCCACAAAAAGAATAAAATACCTAGGACTACAGCTAACAAGGGAAATGAAGGACCTCTTCAAGGAGAACTACAAACCACTACTCTAGGAAATTAGAGATGACACAAACAAATGGAAAACATTCTATGCTCATGGTTAGGAAGAATCAATATCATGAAAATGGCCACATTGCCCAAAGCAATTTATGGATTCAATGATATTCCATTAAACTACCATTGACATTCTTCACAGAATTAGAAAAAACTATTTTAAAATTCACATGGAACCAAAAAATAACCCAAATAGCCAAGGCCATCCTAAGAAGAAAGAACAAAGCTGGAGGCATCACACTATCTGACTTCAAACTATACTACAGGGCTACTGTAACCAAAAAAGAATGGTGATGGTACGAAAACAGACACATAGACCAATGGAACAGAACAGAGAGCTCAGAAATAAGACTTCACACCTACAATCGTCTGATCCTTGAAAACCTGACAAAAACAAGCAATGGGGAAAGGATTCCCTACTTAATAAATGCTGCTGGGAGAACAGGCTGGCCAAATACAGAAAATTAAAACTGGACCCCTTCCTCACACCATATACAAAAATTGACTCAAGATAGATTAAAGACTTAACTGTCAAACCCAAGACTATACAAACCCTGGAAGAAAACCTGCGCAATACCATTCAGGATATAGGCACAGGCAAAGATTTCATGACAAAGACGACCAAAGCAATCACAACAAAAGCAAAAATTGACAAATGGGATCTAATTAAAGAGCTTCTACACAGCAAAAGAAACTATCAACAGGATATGCAGACAACCTACAGAATGGGAGAACATTTTTGCAATCTATACATCTGACAAAGTTCTAATATCCAGCATCTATAAGGAATTTAAACAAATTTACAAGAGAAAAACAAACAACCCCATTAAAAAGTGGTCAAAGGACATGAACAGACACTTTTCAAAAGAAGACATACATGTGGCCAAGAAACATATGAAAAAAAGCTCAACATCACTGATCATTAGAGAAATGCAAATCAAAACCACAATGAGATACCATTTCACACCAATCAGAATGGCTATTATTGTAAAAAGTCAAAAAACAACAGATGCTGGCAAGGTTGTAGAGAGAAAGGAATGCTTTTATATTGCTGGTGGGAGTGTTTATTATACAGATACATGCATGCATATGTTCATTGCAGCACTATTCACAATAGTAAATACATGAAATCAGCTTAAATAGCCATGATAGACTGGTTAAAGAAAATGTGTTGGCCGGGTGTGGTGGTTCATGCCTGTAATCCCAGAACCTTGGGAGTCCGAGGTGGGCAGATCATTTGAGGTCTGGAGTTCAAGACCAGCCTGGCTAACATGATGAAACCCTGTTTCTACTAAAAATGCAAAAAAAAAAAAAAAAAAATTAGCCAGGCATGGTGGTGCATGCCTGTAATACCAGCTATTCTCCTGGGTTCAGGCTGGAGAATCGCTTGAACCCAGGAGGCGGAGGTTGCAGTGAGCTGAGATCACGTAATTGCACTCCAGCTCAGGCAACAAGAGTGAAACTCCATCTTAAAGAAAAAAAGAAAAGAAAATGTGTTACATATACACCATGGAATACTATGCAGCCATAAAAAGGGATGAGATTATGTCCTTTGCAGGGACATGGATGGAGCTAGAGACCATTATCCTTAGCAAACTAATGCAGGAACAAATAACCAAATACTACATGTTCTTATAAGTGGCAGCTGAATGATGAGAACACAGGGACACATGGGGCCTGTTGGAGGGTTGGGGGTAGGAGGAGGGAGAGCATGAGGAAGAATAGCTAATGGATTCTGGGCTTAATACCTGGATGTTGGGATGATCTGTGAAGCAAACCACCATGGCACATGTTTACCTTGTGCAACAAATCTGCACATCCTGTACCTATACCCTTTAACCTGAAATGAAAGTTGGAAATTAAAAAAAAAAAAAATTCAGGCTAAGATTTTGTACATAGCTCTTAATTTCTTTTTCTCTTTCTTTCTCTTTTCTTTCTTCCTTTCCTTTCCTTTCCTCTTCTTTCTTTCCTTTCTTTCTTTCTTTTGAGATGGAGTCTCCCTCTGTCACCCAGGCTGGATTGCAGTGGCACAATGTTGCCTCACGGTAACCTCCACCTCCCAGGTTCAAGTGATTCTGGTGTCTCAGCCTCCTGAGTAGCTGGGACTGTAGGTACGCACTACTGTGCCCAGCTAATTTTTGTATTTTTTAGCAGAGGCAAAGTTTCTCCATGTTGACCAGGTTTGTCTCGAACTCCTGACCTCAGGTGGTCCACTCGCCTTGGCTTCCCAAAGTGCTGGGGTTACAGATATGAGCCATGGTGCCTGGCCTCATTTCTTTTTGATCAGGTTCTTACTCTCCAGGAACAGCGTCCACAGGTCAATGTCAGGGATCTTTGAATTGCTTGAAATTGTGTGCAACATGTGTTGAGGATACATATATATTTTTCGGGAATCCCTAGCTTTCATTAGATCTTCAGAGGCTTCTGTGATGCAGTCACAAGTTTGAATCATTTATTTCTTCAGGTTTTTTTTTTTTTTTTTTTTTTCCTGTTGCAAGCAGTAGAATCAAAATTACTCCACTGACTTTAGGGGAATATTGAGTGGGGATAATTATTTTTTAAGTAGCTTGGATTTTCTGTTTTTGGCAGTGAACTATTAATAAAATCTCTGAAAGGCTTCCACTCCATAAAGCAACTGGATCCTGGGGGTGGGGTTAGGGGAATACTTCTTCATTTTCATTTTCATTTTTATTTTTAAAGACAAGATCTTCAGCTGGGCGCAGGGCTCACGCCTGTAATCCTAGCACTTTGGGAGGCGGGCAGATTGCCTGAGCTCAGGTGTTTGAGACCACCCTGGGCAATATGGGGAAACCCCATTTCTACTGAAATACAAATAATTAGCTGGGCATGGTGGCTTGCGCCTGTAGTCCCAGCTACTCTGGAGACTGAGGCAGGAGAATTGCTTGAATCTGGGAGGCAGAGGTTGCAGTGAGCTGGGATTGCACTACTGCACTCCAGCCTTGGTAAGAGAGACTCCGTCCCAAGAAACAACAACAACAACAAAAAAGACAGGGTCTTCCTCTATCTAGCACGATAACACGATGATAGCTCACTGCAGCCTTGACCTCTTGGGCTCAAGCCATCCTCCCACCTCTGCCTTCCGAGTACAGGCGTGCACCACTATGCTTCACTAAATTTTGCATTTTTTGTAGAGATAGGGTCTTGCTATGTTGCCCAGGTTGGTCTGGAACTCTTGGTCTCAAGCAATCCTCCTGCCTCGGCCTCCCAAAATGCCGGGATTACAGGCGTGAACCACCGCACCCAACCCCCCCACCAAATGATTTTAATGCCTTGCTGGGTTCCCCACCACTAAAATAAAACCACCCACAAAGTTGTGGCTCTGAGACTGCGGTAGGGAGCACAGGAAAGGTCGGGCTGCCTTCAGGGCAAAGGCTCACACCGGCTGTTACTGGAAATCCTGCCCTGGGGTCAGTGATGAAGGGGAGGGGGATCTGACCCAAGACTCCACATAAGCTAAAGTCTCTCTAAGGGACTGTGTCTTATCACTGCCGACAGGTTCTGAGGTCTCAGCGTCGCAGGGAAGGCAGGAACTACATTTCCCAGAATCCTCTGCCACGTGGGGCTTCCGCAGAGCCTGCAAATGAGAAGCCCTGGTGCGAGATCTGGAATGCAGGCAAAAGGGAGAGGGCGCAACTTTGCAGAGGTGCGGCAGGCGGACGCATAGGCAGACAGGCATTCGCTGGAGCTTCTGAGTGTGCTCCTCGAAAGTCATCTACAGTGGTGCTGCCACCTGAGTGAGTGGGCGGGAGCCTCAGGGAGGCTCTTGAGATTAAAGTGGCCTCAGAGCAAGCTCTTGAGCTCCACCCACGTGGGTGCTGCAGACTGAAGTGCCGTGGTAGGCTCCCTTACCTATGCTCCCACAGCCTCCCAAGGATTGTATAAACCCCTGTCTCTTACGAACTTGGCATGCCAATGATATATTTCTTGCCTCTTGGTTCCAAATTCACTTTTTTTTTTTGAGATGGAGTCTAGCTCTGTTGCCGGGTTGCAGTGCAGTGGCGCGATCTCGGCTCACTGCAACCCCCGCCTCCCTGGTTCAAGCGATTCTCCTGCCTCAGCCTCCCAAGTAGCTAGGATTACAGGCACGTGCTGCCACTCCCGGCTAATTTTTGTATTTTTAGTAGAGACGAGGTTTCGCCGTATTGGCCAGGTTGGTCTCGATCTCGATCTCCTGACCTCGTGATCCCCCCACCTCGGCCTCCTGAAGTGCTGGGATTACAAGCGTGAGCCACTGCCCCCGGCCCAAATTCACTTTTTAAAACGTGTTCTGTGATAATGGGCAAAATTCCTTTAAACATATCTCCTTATTGTGAGCATAACGTAAGCCTTTTCAGTAGAGGGCCTGGGGTGACCATTAGGGAATGAGACGCTTATCTTGCTGGCTCTGGCGCTGTATCTTCCATGACTGGTGAGAGTCAGAGGCCGTGTGGTGCACTGTCCCAGTCACGCATCCAGGACACAGTCCCTCAATGACCTCAAAGCCTCAGCCCAGCCTGGTAGTCACCTGCCTGTGGCCCTCCAACATGGACAGTGGCTGCTTCAGGCCTCCCACCCCCAGTGGTACCTTGACTCCTTCTCTGACCTGCAGTCAGGTTCTGAGGTCTCGGTGTTGCAGAGAATGCTCATTTACCTGACAGCTCACCTGGGCCCCAGAGGTTGTTTCTGTCCTGCCCAGTGACAGGACAAGCTCCCGGCCAGGCCACCTTGTGAACTTCTCTGCCATTCAGTGGGCTACAACCACATCTCCAGTGAGGTCTGAACCCAGCTTTGGGGAGGGAGGCCCTCTCAAAGTTTTCCCTACTTTAGGTAGTTTTTCTTAGCCCTGTGGTTCTCTTGATGTCTTGTAGCTACTGTTTAATCATCGATTAATATTCTTTTTTTTTTTTTTTTGACAGAATGTTGCTCTGTCGCCCAGGCTGGAGTGCAGTCGCATGATCTTGGCTCAGTGCAACCTCTGCCTCCTGGGTTCAAGTGATTCTCCTGCCTCGGCCTCCCGAGTAACTGGGATTACAGGCACGCATCACCATGCCTGGCTATTTTTTTTTTTTTTTGTAATTTTATAGAGATAGGATTTCATCATGTCGGCCAGGCTGGTCTTGAACTACTGAACTGAAGTTATCCACTCATCTTGGCTTCCCAAAATGCTGGTGTGAGCCACCGCAGCTGGCCTCTTTATGTTACATTTCATCTGTTTAAATCACTGTGTAGTTTCTGTCTCCTGATTGGACATGGATAGATTCATTTGGAATATATATGGATACATTTGGAATACATAGGACACAGCACTTCTGTTTTCCTAACCAGACAGTGAGTGACAGAGGCTAACATAGCTCTGTATCTGTCAACACCCTGGCACCGAAAAGAAGCAAATGTACATGCTATCTGGGGTTTACTCTTCTGCTTAGATCCTTGGGACTCATTTATTAATTCAACAATGATTTGTTAAGCACCTGTTACATTTCAGTCATTGTTCTAGATAATGGGAATATAGCAATTAATGAAACAAATGTCCTACCTTGCATTTGCCCAGAAATGTATTAAACACAGAAGGAAACAAGCCATCATGAATGAGAACAGATGACAAACAAGCAAACAAACAAAAAAAAACATTTAGAGTCCTAAGGTTTTTGGTTATTGAAATGTTCAAATAGCAGATTTAAAATAACTAGGAAATGTTTAAATAAATAAAACATGGTATCACAAAATAAGCAAGGGATGAAAAAGGCAATGAATAATACGTGTTGAAGATGTGGACAAATTGGAACTTTCATATATTCCTGGAGGGATTATAAAATGGTGCAGCCCCTTTGGAAAACAGTCTGGCAGGTCCTCAAACTGTTAAGTACAGAGTTATTACAAGACCCAGCAATTCCACTTCTAGGTATAGAACCAAAAGATCTCAAAACAAAGTCCACAGAAAAACTTACACATGAATGTTCATAGCATTATTCATAATAGCCAACAAGTGAGAACAACCCAAAATTCATCAACTGGTAAATAAATTATGGTATACAAATTCAGTGGACTATCATTCATTCAGCTATAAGAAGGCACTAAGTACTATGTAACATAGTTCAACCTTGGAAACATTATGCTAAGTGAAAAAAGCTAGCCATAAAAGGTGATATGCTGTATTAGGCCATTTATTTGAAATGTCCAGAATAGACAAATCTACAGAGACAGGAAGTAGACCTAATGAGGACAGAAGGAATTTGATAGTGACAGCTAATAGAGACAGGATTCCTCTTTGGGTTGGTAGAAATGTTCTGGAATTAAATAGTGGTAATGACTTCACAACTCCTGTGAATATACTAAAACCCACCGAATTATATACTTTAAAAGGATGAATGTTTTGGCATATGAATTATATGTCAATAAAGCTATTATTTAAAAAAAAAAAAGCAAGGTAAAAAGACCTTTGACCAAACATATCTGAAAAATAAGCAAATAGAAATTTTAGAGCTTAACAATTTGTTGACATTAAAACTCAAGGGAGGCCAGGCACAATGGCCTGTAACCCCAGCACTTTGGGAGGCAGGGTGGGAGGATCACTTGGGGCTAGGAGTACAAGACTAGCCTGGGCAACACAGTGAGACTCCTATCTCTCTTAAAAAAAAAAAAAAAAAACGTTAGTCACTGTGGTGGCATGCACCTGTAGTCCCAGCTACTGAGAAGGCTGAAGCTGGAGGATCCCTTGAACCCAAAGGGTTGGGGCTGCAGTGAGCCATGACTGTGACACCAAACTCCAGCTTGGCAACAGAGACCCCATCTCTAAAAACAAAAGCAAAACAAAACAACAGTTACAAGAACTCAATGGACAGGCTATACAATAGATTGAATACAGCTGAATAGTGAATTGGTAAACTGGAAGACAGACTGAGAAAATTACCCAAAATGTAGCACAGGGAGTTAAGGAGATACAAATATGAAGGAGTTAAGAGAAGAAAGGGTAGAATGAGATAGTCAAAAAAATATCCAATCAGAATCCCAGAAGGAGAGAATAGAGAGAATAAGGAAGAAGCAATATTTGAAAAACTAGCTAGTGGATAAGAATTTCCAGAACTAATAAAAGACATGAGTGGCTCACGCCTGTAATCCCAGCACTTTGGGAGGCTGAGGCAGGTGGATCACCTGAGGTCAGGAGTTGAAGACCAGCCTGACTAACATGGAGAAACCCTGTCTCTACTAAAAATACAAAAATTAGCTGGGTGTGGTGGCATGCCCCTGTAATGCCAGCTACTAGGGAGGCTGAGGCAGAAGAATTGCTTGAACCCAGGAGGCGGAGGTTGCAGTGAGCCGAGATTACGCCATTGGACTCCAAAAGAGCAAGACTCCCTCTTGAAGAAAAAAAAAAAAAAGACATGATCCCACAGCATACATCAAGAAGGTTAAAAGTCCAGGTGTGGTGGCTCATGCATGTAATCCCAGCACTTTGGGAGTCCGAGGCGGGTGGATCACGAGGTCAGGAGATCGAGACCATCCTGGCCAACATGGTGAAACTCTGTCTCTACTAAAGAAATACAAAAATTAGCTGGGCATGGTGGTGCAGGCCTGTAGTCCCAGCCTCTGGGGAGGCTGAGGCAGGAGAATCGCTTGAACCCGGGAAGTGGAGGTTGCAGTGAGCCCATATCACACTACTGCGCTCCAGCCTGGTGACAGAGCAAGACTCCATCTCAAAAAAAAAAAATTGGACTACAAGTCAAAGACGGTAAAAACTGACAAAGAAGATTAATATGTAATGATAAAGGAGTCAATTTAGCAAGAGGATATAACAATTATAAATATCTATGCACTCAACACTGGAGCATATACCCAAGTATATTAAGTAAATATTAATAAACCTAAGGCAGAGCTAGACTGTGATATAATACAGTAGGGGACTTCAACACCCCTCTTTTCAGTAATAAACAGATTATCTACACAGAAAATCAACAAAGAAGCATCAAACTACACACTAGACCAAATGGGCCTAACTGACATTTCAGAACGTTTCACCCAACTGCTGCAGAATATACACTCTTTTGGCAATTACGTGTAACATTCTCCAAAACAGACCATATCTTAGGCCACAAAACAAGCCTGAACAAATTCAATAAAGTAGAAATTATATCAAATATCTTTTCTGACTGCAATGGAATAAAACTGCAAATCAGTAACAACAGGGATCTCAGAAACTACATAAATACGTAGAAATTAAACAACATGCTCCTGAACAACCAATGGGTCAATGAAGAAATTAAGAAGAAAATTTTCAAAATTTTTCAAACAAATGAAAATGGAAACATAACGAAATCTACGGGGTATGGTAAAAACAGTACGAAGAGAGAAGTTTATAGCAATAAATGCCTACATCAAAAAAGCAGAAAGACTTCAAATAAACCACCTAACAATGCACCTCAAAGAATTAGAAAAGCAAGAACAAACCAAACTTATTAGAAGGAAATTATTAGAATGAAAGAAATAATAAATATCAGAGGAGAAATACATGAAGACTTAAAAAATGCAGAAGATCCATGGAATGAAAATTATTTTTTTGAAAAGATAAGCAAAATTAATAGACCATTAACTAGACTAAGAAAAAAAAGTGAGAAGCCTAAATAAATAAAATTAGAAATGAGCTGGGCACAGTGGCTTATGCCTGTAATCCTAGCACTTTGGGAGGCTGAGGAGGGCATATTACTTAAGTACAGGGGTTTGAGACCAGCCTGGCCAACATGGTGAAACTCCATTTCTACAAAAAATACAAAAATTAGCCAGGCGTGGTGGTGCCTCTAATCCCAGATACTTGGGAGGCTGAGGCAGGAGAATTGTGTGAAACCGGGAGACAGAGGTTGCCATGAGCCGAGATCTCACCATTGCAATCCAGCCTAGGGGGGCAAGAGCAAAACTCCGTCTTAAAAAAAAAAATTAGAAATGAAAAACAGATAGTTGGGGCAAAGATTTTTTTGTGTAAGACCACAAAGGCACAGACAACAAAACAAAAAATAGACAAATGGAATTACATCAAGCTAAAAAGCTTCTGCACAGCAAAGGAAACAATCAACGAAGAGAAGACAGCTCAAAGAATGGGAGAAAATATTTGCAAACTATTCATCTGACAAAGGGGATTAATAACCAGAATATATAAGGAGCCCAAGCAACTCAATAGCAAAAACAACAACCAAAAAACCAAACAACAACAACAACAACAGCAAAACCCATTCAATTTAAAAATGGGCAAAAGATCTGAATTGACATTTGTAAAAAGAAGACATACAAATGGCTGACAGGTATTTAAAAAATGTTCAACATCACTAATCATCAGGAAAATGCAAATCAAAGCCACAATGACATATCATCTTACCACAGTTCAAATGACTTTTATCAAAAAGACAAAGAATAACAGACGCTGGTAAGGTTGTGGAGAAAGGGGAACTCTCAAACACTGTTGGTGGGAATGTAAATTAGTACAGCTGCTATGCAAAGCATTATAGAGGGTCCTCAAAAAGCTAAAAATAGAACTACCATATGATCCAGCAATTCCACGTCTGGGTATGTATCCAAAAGAAAGGAAATCAGTATATTGAAGAGAGATTTGCATTTCCATGTTTACGGCAGCACTATTCGCAATAACCAAAACATGGAATCAACCTAAGGGCCCATCAATTGGATGTATGGGTAAAGAAAATGTGATATAGATATACAATGGAATGCTGTTCGGCCATAAAAAAGAATGAAACTATCATTTGCAGCAACATAGCTAGAACTGGAAGTCATTATGTTGAGTGAAATAAGTCAAGCACAGAAAGACAAATGTATCTCATGTTCTCACTCACATGTGGGAGCTAAAAAGTGAATCTCATAAAGATAGAGAGTAGATTGGCAGTAGGGGTGGGTGAGGGGATGGAGAGGTTGATTAATGGGTACAAATATACAGTTAGGTAGAAGAAAGAAGACCTGGTGTTTAATAGGGTTACTGTAGTTAATATTAATCTACTGAACATTTCAAAATAGCTAAAAGAGGAATTCAAATGTTCCTAGCATAAAGAAAAGGTAAATATTTAAGGTAACAGCTATCCCAATTGCCCTGATTTGATTATGCAAATGTAATTATCACATGTACCCTGATAATATGTACATTTATTATATAGCAATGAAAAATAAAAAATAAAATAAAATTCCTGCTAAAGAAAAGAAAGCCCAAGTAGTCCAATAGCTATGGGAGAAATTGAATCAGTGGCTTAAAAAATATCAAGCCTAGATAGTTTTCATGCAATTCCTAGCAGATTTTCATGGAACAAATTATACCAAACATCAGAGCTTATTCTACCCATCTCTACAGAAAATACAAAAATTAGCTGGGCGTGGTGGTGCACACCTGTAATCTCAGCTACTTGAGAGGCTGAGGCAGGAGAATCGCTTGAGCCCTGGGGTTTGGAGGTTGCAGTCAACCAAGGTCGCACCACTGCACTCCAGTCTGGGTGACAGAGTGAGACACTGTCTCAAAAAAAGAAAAAGAAAAAGAAAAAAGCAGAATAAGACAAAGATGTCTGCTATCATCTCTTCTGGTCAATAAGGCTAAGGGTAAGGCAGAAAACAGTAGTGTTATTATTTATAACATAATTGCATATATAGAAAACCTCACAAGAATGTACAGACAAATTATTAGGATTTATAAGAGCATCCAGCAAGGTTGTTAACTGCAAAAACACAAAACTGGAAGAAGGTATTCGTGACATATAGAATTGATAAAAAGTAAGATCTAATGTGTGCATGTGTGTATGTGACTGTGCGAATCTTACAATATGAAAAAGACAAACCAGTAGGAAAATGGGCAAAATACATGAATAGGCACTTTACCAAAAAGGAAACATAAATTATCGACAAACCTGAAAGGATGGTCAACCTCATTGACAATCAGGTAAATATAAATCAATGCCACACTAAGATAGCATTTTACTACGACTCGATTGGCAAAAATTAACAAATTTAGTAACATCAAGTGCTGGTGAAGATATGGATCAGTGGAACTTCTTTTTTACCACCAATATTGTGTAAATTGGCACAATCTTGAAAAACACTTTGGCAATATTTTGTAAAATTGAACTGGGTATATTCCAGGGAAATTCTTGCACGTGCATAACAGTATTTATTGCAGTACTATTTACCAAAAATTGGAGTCTACCAAATGTCTACTGACAGGAAAATGGAAAAATAGTGATATATTCACAGAGTGCATGTACTATAGCTACACCTGGTCAAATATAAAGTATGAAAAAGGCAAATTGTGGAAAACTAAATAAAATCAAACTTGTATAAAGCTCAAACAAGTAAACTAAGCAATATCTTGTTTAGTGATATCTATGCCTATAATAAAACTACATATTTTTAAAAATCAAGAATATAGCCAATGTGAAATTCAAGCTAATACTACCTCTGATGAGGAGGCAGAGCAAGACAGGAAAGGGGAATACCGGTGGATGCATGCATAGCCAGTGTTCTAGTCCTAAAGTTGAATGGTGAGTTTCTAAGTCCTCATTTCATGTTGCATTTGTTCTTTTGATGTATAAAATACTATAGTTTTCTTTGTTTTGTTTTGTTTTGTTTTTTTGAGATAGAGTTTCACTCTTGTTGCCCAGGCTGGGGTGCAATGGTGCGATCTCGGTTCACTACAACCTCCGCCTCCCTAGTTCAAGATTCTCCTGCCTCAGCCTCCCAAGTAGCCGGGATTACAGGTGCACACCACCACGACCAGCTAATTTTTGTATTTTTAGTAGAGACGGGGTTTCACCATGTTGGCCAGGCTAGTCTCGAACTCCTGACCTCAGGTGATTCTGCCCACCTTGGCCTCCCAAAGTGCTGGGATTACTGATGTGAGCCACCGTGCCGGCCTCAAATACTATAGTTTTTGTTGTTGTTTTTGTTTTGCCTCTATTTTACCTCTGTTTTGCTTTGCTTCTGTTTTACCTCTGTTGCCCAGGCTGGGGCGCAGTGGTGCCATCTCAACTCACTGCAACTTCCACCTCCCAGGTTCAAGCAATTCTCCTGCCTCAGCCTCCTGAGTAGCTGGGGCTACAGGCGCGTGCCACCACGCCAGGATGATTTTTTGTATTTTTAGTAGAGATGGGGTTTCATTGTGTTAGCCAGAATGGTCTTGATCTCCTGACTTCGTGATCCGCCCGCTTTGGCCTCCCAAAGTGCTGGGATGACAGGTGTGAGCCACCATACCTGGCCAATAGTTTTTAAGAGGGCTGTCGTTTCCCTCTTTCACCACTACACGGCAGGCTATAGCACCTCAGTGAAGTAAGTGCTGAATGGAAAAGGCTGGTGAAAACGGACGTGTACCTAATCTCAGTATTAGAGACACTATGTTGCTCAGTCTGTTGTCCAGCTCCTGGCCCGAAGTGATCCTCCTTCTTCGACCTCCCAAAGTGCAAGAATTACAGGTATGAACCACCACCTCCAGCCTTTCCCCCGACTCCCCGCCTTTTTTTTTTTTTTGTTTTTTAGACTGAGTCTTGCGCTGACTCCCAGGCTGTAGGGCAGTGGCGTGATTTCGGCTCGCTGCAACCTCTGTCGCCCAGGTTCAAGCGATTCTCCTGCCTCAGCCTCCTAAGTAGCTGAGATCACAGGCGCGCACCACCACTCCCAGCTAAATTTTTGTATTTTTAGTAGAGGCAGGGTTTCACCACTTTGGCCAGGCTGGTTTCAAACTCCTGACCTCAAGTGATCCGCCTGCTTCGGCCTCCCAAAGTGCTAGAATAACAGGCGTGAGCCACCATGCCCGGCCCTTTTTTACCTTTTTAAAAATGTGGTTACTAGAAAATTTAAAATGACGTATGTGGCTTGCATTGTATTTCTGTTGGGCAGCACTGCTCTAGACATTACTACCAATACAGTACTTGTGTATTATAACACTCGTGTATCACAGTATTAGTTATTACAGTACTGTCTTTGCGATCCCTGCACACGGGCCTGGCTTCGGGAGTGTGGGCAGTGCAGTCGCACAGGGCCCCCAGTTCAGAAGGGCCTCGCTTTTGGTTTAATGCTCTGCTCTCGTTGCCTCGAAACCCTTTGAATTTGAGTTTTCTAAGCGAAGTCTCCTAGGACAATGGAGCCCGCGCCAGTGGCTTGCACACTAGGCTCAAGCCCGCCCCGCCTCCCTCCGTCCTGGGGATGGCTCCCAGTGTCTCTAGCCGGGGGCCTGCCTCTCGCTTGCGGCTCCTGCCCAGCAACGCCTGCCATTTTCCGCCCAGGTAGGGTCCTGGGAGCGGCTCTGGGGAGGGTCAGGGTGCGCGTCCCACCGCGTCGTGGGGCAGGGTGTGGTGATGGCCACGCATCCCTTCCCCGGGCTTCCCCGGCCCACCTGGATCTAGGGACTGAGCGCGACTGGCGCAGAGCTCGCTATACCGCTGGGGGCTGCCTGGTGCGGTGGGGTTGGGCCGAGGGCCCACGGGAAGGAGAGACACCTGGCCTGACTTCTGCAGGCCTCTCCCTGCCAGGGAGCGCACGGCGGCGGCGCCCAAGGCCTGGCAGCAACGCAGCGCACGCGCCCGGCATCGCCGCGGGTCTGCGCCCGCCCCAGAGAATCCGCGTGCTCGAGGGAGCGCGCCCGCCTCTGGCTCCGAGCTTGGGGGAGGGGCGGCGTGGGGGAGGGAGGGTCCTGTTTTCCTGCTTCCAACCTTCCCGAGTCTTTGTTGTGCTGTCTGTCTCTTCTGGATAGTCAGAGCACCCTCTGGGGACAAGCCGTAACATAGGAATTGTGTAACTCGGCGATTCCACATTGCACAATATGAAGATGAATGGCAAAATTCGTGCTAATAATTTAAAATGGTATTTTTTCTTTACTTAGGAATTAAGTAGCATATAAAATGCCCAAGTCAGGAGAAGGCTAGAAGCAAGGTGAAAACTTTTTCTTGCGTTTTGAATAAGGCATCCTCATTTTGCACTGGGCCCACAAATTTTGTAGCCAGTGCTGCTTCCATAATCTTAAATTTTAAGCATTCCAGGCGCTGACCACTGCTTTAGAGTTGTCCAGCACAAGTCCAGCAACTGTTTGATTCCAATAGGACCTACAGTTAATTCATCTTACCACCTTTTCTCTGACCTTCACCTCCTACATACATACATACATATACATATACATAAGTTTATGTATATATATCCTGTCTTCCTTCCTTTCCCAGTTTAAATTACTGGTTTTTTTTGAAACAGAGTTTTGCTCTGTAGCCAGGTTGGAGTGCAGTGGCGAGATCTCAGCTCACTGCAACTTCTGCCTCCCGGATTCTAGGGATTCCCCTGCCTAAGCTTCCTGAGTAGCTGGGACTACAGGCACGCGCCACCACACCTGGCTAATTTTTTGTATTTTAGTAGAGACAGGGTTTCACCATGTTGGCCAGGATGGCCTCTGTCTCCTAACCTCGTAATCCGCCTGCCTCAGCCTCCCAAAGTGCTGTGATTACAGGCATGAGAGACCGCACCCAGCCCAAATTTCATTGTCCACTATTATGGTCATTCATTCATTCTTTCTTTTTCTTTCTTTTTTTGTATTTTTGGTTTTTTTTTTTTTTTTTCCTTTTTGTGGAGAACGGGGTCTCGCTATATTGCCCAGGCAGATCTCGAACTCGTGGGCTCAAGCTATCCTCCCGCCTCTGCCTCCCTAAGAGCTGGGATTACAGACGTGAGCCACAGCACCCGGCTATTATGGTAATTCTTGCGGATATATCCTGATCTCCCTTGCCCCGTCTCTGTTCGCAATACTCCTCTAGCCAACTCTAGGAAAACCCAACTCTCTGCTCTGTGCGGTCTCTCAGGCTCCAGTAGGCAGCCCTGGGTGCTTCACTCTGCAGTCTCCGAAGAGCAGCAAGAGGGGAAGCCTCGCTGTGTGCAAGAGCTCTTCATACCTCTGCTTTAAAGTCATACTCCCCAAGTTCCACTGGCCGGCACAAGTCACAGGTCCAAGCTCAGCCTCAGAGGGTGGAGAAATAGATTCTATCTCTCAATGAAAGAAGCTACAAAGTTACATTGTAAAGTGGCTCATGTACATAGATGGAAAAAATTTGTGACAATTTTTTGCAGGAGGAATAGATTCCATATTTCAATGAAAGAAGCTACAAAGTTACATTGTATAGGGGCTCATGATTATAGATGGAGAAAATTTGTGGCAATTGTTTTTCAATCTACCACAAACTTTAAAAGGAAAGAAAGTATATGTTAATCTTTCTCCTCCAGAGAGGTATGTTATCTGCAAATCTGGCTGTTCTCTCCAGGAACCTCGGTTATTGAGGTAATAGGAAGGAGAGAGGCAACTTTGTCAAATCATTAGATTCTCCAGAATTATGATGGTCTGGTCACTATACATAAGGTGACTACTGCTTTAAAAACTTTTTTTTTTTTTAAATACAGGGTCTCAGTCTGTTTCCCAGCTGGAGGGTAATGGCGAGATTACAGCTCAGTGCAGTCTTGACCTCCAGGGCTCAGGAGACCCTCTCACCTCAGCCTCTTGAGTAGCTGGGACTACAGGTGCTTACCACCACCCCCAGGTAGTTTTTTTTTTTTTTTTTTTAAATCTTTTGTAGAGACAGGGTTTTGCCATTTTGCCTAGGCTGGTCTTGAACTCCTGGGCTCAAGCTATCTGCCCTCCTCAGTCTCCCAAAGTGTTAGAAGTATAGTCATGAGCCACCATGCCCGGCCCCCACAAAGAAACTTTTAAACGTCTATTGAGTACAATGTTTTGCATGAATTATAAAATACTTGCTTCCCATGACATTATGAGCTAGGTATTAGTAACCCCATTTTGTCATTGAGGAGATTGAGACACAAAGTAGTTAAAATATATGCATGAAGTCACACAAGTAGGAAGTGGTAGAATCCAGACTTGAATCCAGGTCCATTTCAAGCCAGAGCATGAAACCACTATGCTATGTTATCGCTCTCTCTCTCTTTTTTGAGAAAGAAAGAAGAATAGGAGAGAAAAAAGAGAAAGAGAAAGGTGGAGAGAGAACAAGAATTTTGCTCTATTGCTCAGGATTTCATTTAAATCTGAGAAATGCTTATGCAATTACTAAAAAATGATTTATTTCCTATTAATTATGTGATCACTTTTAGAATAGGTATGATATAATATTGAAAAAAATATGTTTTGTGGATATG
>CAUYQU010070289.1:0-18439 GCA_963574635.1 Cheracebus regulus | reverse complement strand
ATTGCATTTTTGGTCTTTGCCATTTGGTGTGCTTTTGGAGTGGCTGGTACTTATTCCTTTCCATTTTTAGTGTTTCTTTCAGGCAGGTTTGGTGGTGACAAAAGTCTCTCAGTAATTGCTTGTCCATAAAGGATTTTATTTCTCCTTCACTTATGAAGCTTAGTTTGGCTGGATATGAGATTCTGGGTTGAAAGTACTTTTCTTTAAGGTTGTTGAATATTGGCCCCCACTCTCTTCTGGCTTGTGGGGTTTCTGCCGAGAGATCCACTGTGAGTCTGATTGGCTTCCTTCTGTCAGTGACCTGACCCTTCTCTCTGACTGTCCTTAGCATTTTTTTCTTCATTTCAACCCTGGTGAATCTGCTGACTATGTGCCTTGGGGTTGCTCTTCTTGAGGAATATCTTTGTGGAGTTCTCTGTATTTATTGAATTTGAATGTTGGACTGCCTTGCTAGGCTGAGGAAGTTCTCCTGGATAATATCCTGGAGTGTGTTTTCCAGCTTGGATTCATTCTCCCCAACATATTTAGGTACACTGACCAAGCATAGATTAGGTCTTTTCACATAATCCCATATTTCTTGGAGGCTTTGTTAATTTCTTTTCCCTCTTTTTTCTCTTGTCTTGCTTTCTCTTTTTATTTCATTGAGTTGACCTTCAATCTCTGATACCCTTTCTTCTGCTTGATCAATTCTCCTATTAAAACTTGTGTTTGCTTCACATAGTTCTCGTGCTGTGTTTTTCAACTCCATTAAGTCGTTTATGTTCTTTTCTAAGCTGGTTATTGTAGTTAGCATTTTGTCTAACCTTTTTGCAAGGTTTTTAGTTTCTTTGCATTGGGTTAGAATGTGTTTCTTTAGCTCAGAAAAGTTTGTTATTTCCCACCTTCTGAAGCCTGTTTCTTTGAATTTGTTGCACTCTTTCTCAGTCATGTTGTGTTCCCTTGTTGATGAGGAGTTGTGATCCCTTGAAGGAGAAGAGGCGTTCTGGTCTTTGATGGTTTCATCTTTTGTGCTCTGTTTTTCCCATCTTCATGGATTTATCTAACTCTGATCTCAGGGAGCTGCTCGATGAGGTCACTTGTCTGCCTGTTGAAGTGCTACTGGGTTTCCAGGGACTCCTTCAAATTGCTAGGTAGGCTTCTTGTGTCTTTTTTGTTTACACTGGGAGGTTAGGCCTGTCTCTTCTGCTAACCTGTAGGCACTGCTGGGTAGTCATGAACACCATCCCATTGCTACATAGGCTTCCTGTGTCTATATATTTTCCTTCTAGACACTGTTTTAAATGTGTCTCAGAGATTCTGATACACTGTGTCTTCATTCTCATTGGTTTCAAAGTACATCTTTATTTCTGTCTTCATTTCATTATTTATCTAGTAGTCATTCAGCAGGAGGTTGTTCACTTTCCAGGTAGTTGTGTGGTTTTGAGTGAGTTTCTTAATCCTGAGTTCTAATTTGACTGCACTGTGTCTGAGAGACTGGTTGTCACAATTTCTGTTCTTTTGCATTTGCTGAGGAGTGTTTTACTTCCAATTATGTGGTCAGTTTTAGAATTAGTGTGGTGTGCTGCTGAGAAGAATGTATATTCTGTGGATTTGGGGTGGAGAGTTCTGTAGATGTGTGTTAGGTCTGCTTGGTCCAGGTCTGTGTTCAAGTCCTGGCTATCCTTGTTAATTTTCTGCCTCATTGATTTGTCTAAAAATGACAGTGGGGTGACTTTATCTTAACCTTTGTTTCTATCCCTCTCTAATTTGCTTTTCAGAGAGTCTGTTCTACTCAGAGAAATGGAGTCAGCATATGCACTTCTGTGGCTTACATCCCAGGTCAATTTTTTATTTTAAATTTTCATTTATTTCTTTATTTTACTTTTATCTTTCTACAAGTCACCTCTTCATTGTTTTCTGTTTATCTTTTGTTTTGGCTTAAAATGGAGATCTTATCACTTTCTGATAAGTAAATGTTATGTAAATAATATCTGATTACTCTTTTATTTTTGAGCTTTGTTAATATTTTAGTATTACTTATTAGCAGTGAGTCATTAGGACAAACCAAATGATAATTGACTTATTAAGGCAGAAGAGTTCTTTGATGCATACCCACCACTGCTATATACTTTACAGGAGGTATGACAAAAGAAATAAAAACAAACAAACCAACATTGACAACTAAATCTTTACATTATTTGCTGTAGTAGGGGAAATACTTTCTTTTTCTTTCACATTTTCCTAGGCAATATTCTCATGCAGTTTCCTTGGATATCTGCTGATTTAGAGTTTATGCATGTTCATTTTGGGTAATAAATATTTCGAGCAAAGTAATAGGGGGAAAGAATATCTCCTGGTTTGGAGAAAAAGTAGAGAGAGGCAGTGTGTTTACAAACAAAAATAGGATCAGGAATAGTCAGGAGGCATCATACTGTTCTGTAAGCAAAAAATAGAAGGGTAAGTGGGGCCTAGAATCAACCACAAAGAATGTTTAATATCTACAGTGAGCATGATACTCTGCTATGTACTGAATCTGAAGCTCAGGACATGTTTGTATGTGTATGTGTATGTGTCTGTCTGTATACCTGCATGTGTATGTGTTTATTTCTGTCTGAGTGGTCATGGAAACTCAGAGATAGCTCAATTTGAATGGAGGGAGAAGTAAGGGAGGACTAAACAAAAAATAAATACTTGTGTATAAGATTTGGCTTGACTTGAATAATAAAGAAGTCAAAACAGAGCTCTCTAAGATTTACCTTCATAACTTAGGTGTGATATTCTTTTGTTTTTGTAATATTCAAAATCCAAACATCTAACTTTGGCGTTTTGGTTACATGTTTTAAAGCTCTTTTATCTGGATTCTTTGTTCCCTATAACCATCAATGGTGGTCTATTGACTAGAGTGTCTTTCTGGATTTCCATGTGTTAAAGTAAATTCTCCTTTTTATCTACTAAGGCAGTAGTCTCATCAAAGTTAGCATTTGGTGTAACCAAAATACCAAAGTTAGATGTTTGAATTTTAAAGTATTCAAATTAAATTAAATATTTAAAATATCAAAATTAAAAAAAAATTAAAATTTTAATTCGAGGCATAATTTGAGGCTGTATTTTATTGCAAAGTTCTGTGAGTGCAATGTGTTTTTTAAATCATACAATTATGTAAATGTTACTGAAATCAACCTATGGAATAATCCTATAATCTCCTTCCTCTAGGCTTCCCTTGTGCTGCTCCTAGACCAGCTTCTGGCAGTCACTAATACTTTTTGTCAATACAGTTCTTTCTTTTCCAGAATGGCAGTAGAATCATAAAGTTTGTAGCCTTTTGCTGTAGCTTTTTTACTTAATATAATATTTTAAGATACTTCCATGTCATTGCATAGTTCAGTAGTGAATTCTTTTTATTGTTCTGTAGTACTTCATTGTGTGGATAGTCAGAGTTTGTTTATCCATTTACCAACTGAAAAACATTTGGGTTGTTTCCACTTTTTTTTTTTGGTCTTTTGTCTGTTCTCACTGTGTATTTTCAAGTAGGCTGTCTTAGAGCACACTAATTCTTTCTTATGCTTAATCAGTTCTGCTTGTTGAGAGGCTCTGGTACATTCTTCAGCATGTCAATTAAATTTTTTAGATCCAGAATTTCTGCTTGATTTTAAAATCTTTTTTTAAAAAAATTATCTGATAGGATTCAGAATTCCTTTTCTGTATTATCTTAAATTTCATTGAGCTTCTTCAAAACAGCTATTTTGTATCCTCTCTCTCAGAGTTCACATTTTCTGTTACTCCACAACTGGTCACTGGTGCCTAGTTATGAAGTACATTGTACTTAGTATCTTAGGGACAATGTACTTAGTAGATACTAGAATGAGATCATGTTTTCTTGGGTGGTCTTAATGCATGTGGATGCTCATTCTACAGCTATGAGAAAGACTTGGCCTAACAAAGATTTACCAGGAGGATAAGGTGCTTGTGGACTACTGCATGTGTACAGTGATGCCCCAAATACACCAGTGGGTTTAGAGTTATTGTTAACTGGTGTTCTCCAAGTAAGGAGAAGACTACTGTCTTAGTAGATACTAGGGACAATGTACTTTAACCCATGGAAATCAAGAAAAACACTCTGGTCAATAGGCTGCCATTGATGGCTATGGGAAAAAAACAATCCAGATAAAAGAACTTTAAAACATCTAGGTATTGGGAAAGATGCCCCTACTCCATATATAATGTTTATTTCACATATTCCAGAAAACATTTTAGGCATGGGTACTCTGGAAGGAAAGGCTTTGAAAACTTCAGTAGGATAATTCAGATCAAAGGTTTGTGTAGTAGTAAATGCTATTCTCAGGGGAGTGGTAAAATGGAAACCTGTACAATCTTCTGTCCCTAGGTGGGTTGCCAATCTTAAAGGATACAAATTGCCTATGGGGGAGCATGTTGAAATAAGTGCAGCTATTAAGGATCTCCAGGAAATTCTTCCAGATCTTACCAAATACCACCAAAGCAGTACCTCTATGAATCTGAAAAAGTCACAGCATTACTTTAGGATGCTCCCTAATGCAGATATAGCTGCAATGATCAAATACCTAGATCAGAACATTAAACCCCTATATCACAACACTCAATTCCCTTTGAATACTTAGAAAGCCTTCCCAAGGACAGGTAAAAACAAGTCCAGATGGTGAAAATTACAATAAATGCTGAACTCCTATGCCAAACTCCTCAATGCCAAGACATTGATGAACATCCATTTCACATAAAAATGGCTGGCCACCTTGGAATTTCTCTCACAGATACTTTATACCCTTTGTCCATTTCCTGATCTCTCAGCTACTGGGTAGGTCACTTGTGGTAAGCAAGTACATGCAAACCTACACCCAAAGGCTGAGGGAGCTGAGAGGTTGAAGAAAGGCTTTACAGATCCAGTTTCTCAGAAAGAGACATTTAAACAGGGACTCAGGAATAGAAGCAATGCCTCTGGCATTCAAAACAAAATTGATCTCTGCATCTGCCCTCTAGAAAGTATTTATATAGCATACTCTTTTTTCTTGGTAAAATGTATGCAGCTGGTCATGTCTCAACCCTCTTGTGAAACTTGTGAACAAAGAGGAAGTTAGATAAACATCTTTATGAGGGGTTATTTGCGCTACAGAATTGTTTCTTGATCTTGTTATGAAAATGCCTTTGCATGTAGGAGTCAAACATTAGTCATTATAGTGGTTTCACTTCAAGATGGCATTACTCTTGCCATGCAACTGACTATTTTCCTATAATAATTTTTTGTTTAATATTCTGAATATAAAATAGGGTCACATGGTTAGAAATCAAGTGACATAAAAAGGGTAATAGTGACATGTCTTTTTTTCTTATGACTGTCCCCTATTCACTCAGCTTCCAATCATTTGCTCTTCCACAGATAAGTACCTTACTTAGATCTTTTGTGCATATTTTTACTGTTTAAAAAATTTAAACACAAGCAAGTATAAAATTATATTACAATTTTATATCCTCTTTTAGAACAAAATGTAGCATTATAAATATGCTGTCTTGCACATTTTTTTGCTTATTCCATAATACATCTTATAGATCTTTTTTCATAGTAATACCTAGAGGGCTTTCTCATCTATGTTTACAGCTTTGTCTATTCAATTGCATAAATAAATCATAATTTATTTAAATAGTCTTATAGTTGCATACCATTATTTTCAGTCTTTAGATATTGCAAATAATGCTGCATAACAATACAATGCTATAGTGTTATATCATTTTATTTTATGTAGTATTATTTATATAAACAGTTCTATATTGTTGAACAGTTAGACTCTTTCCAATATTTTATTATACATAATGCTGAAATCAACATCAGTGTACTGACATGTTATATATATCTATTTTCCTATAAATAAATATGGATCACTTATGGGAACAAATTTTGGTCCCAGATTGTTGTTGTCTTGTGTTACTATGAGAACCAAGGAGAATTGCCATGCTCCTTAGCCTGTGGTCATAGACTAAATTCCCACGTCTCAGGATAATGACAATAGTATTAGGGAGTCTAGTAAGTCATGTGAGCCACTATTTAAATAAGTCAAGGAGTACAAGGGAGTCAAGCATACAGGAAATCAATAGAGGAAACTAAAATGGCACTCCTGTTATGTCTTCCAGGACCAAAATCACAACTAGGTTGGCATTCAAGAAGGGAAACCATGATATATATATAGAAAATCTAGATTAATATTCTACCCCCAGTATGCAAGGATGATATTTGTGACTCTTCATCAGTAGGGTACATTTTTAAGATTGTTCTTCAGTTGTGAGAATGACTTTTATTATGACCTTTTTGTGATTTAGGACTCATACTTGGAGGATAGTTGACTGAAGTTAGAGTGTCAATAGTTAGAGAAGCACCATCCAGTTGCATTAAATCCTGGTATCTTTAACACCATGCTACAACAATTGAAATTACCTAGGTTCTAAGGTAGTAGGAGCATGTCAATAATGTACCTAGAAGTATAATATGTCAAAGTATGCCTAGAAGAAGTTAAAGAGAATAAGTATATCTTTGGCCATGTTTTTAAACTATTGGCCCAGATGCTTTGATGGGTGCATACTAATATATATAAGGGCATCCTGGAAAAATCATCAGGTTGAAAAAATTTGAGAGCAGTCTACATGGTCAAACAGGTTGCTTGCTGTAGACTTGTGTACCAAATACTCAACTTCTCTTGGCAATGCATTATCTACCCAAAATGCAGAAATCTCCATGTAGCTTCATGTGGCAGAGAAATCTAGGTTGTATTTTGCACCAGAGGTATATGCCATAATTTTATTTGGGAAATATTTTACCAGCATTTTTCTGTTTCCGAGGATTAAGACATGTGGAGACTATGTACAATTATTTAATAACTGTTTTAATCTCTATGGTGCTTTTAGAGCCTATGTCAAATAAATTGTCTTTGGAGGTATGACTGGGTGAAAGGGTAAGCAGACTACTGAGAACTTGCAGCAGAGCTTCTGTCATATTTGTTGAAATCTCCTTCTGATGCCTGATGTTTAACTGTGTTCTAAGAACTCCACCAAGTTTAAAAGTGCTTCTGCTACCTGACAAATGGAGCTTCCCCAACCCTACACCATGGTCTTTCAGACATCTTAGAAATAAGCAATCGAATCTGTTAAGGCTTTGCTATTGTCTTCTAACCATTCAAAACAAGAAACAATTTAAGCATTTCTGGTAAGCTGACAATTTCTTGGAAATGGTGCTGAGAGGAAGCTGGAATGTTGCCACTGGCCCTTTTACCTTAATCAAGATTATATAATATTTAAATACTGGAAGACTTGCAAAATTTCTTGGCTTTCTGTGCCACTTTATTCTCTTATCATTTTTGGTCTCTGATTGCTCTTTATCTCCATTGCTGACTAACTGTGGGCATTCTCCTAAAATTCAATATCCAGTTTTCTTTTTTTCCCTCAAGGACTTAACAGCTTTCATAATCTCAGCTATCCCTTGATGTAGTTACCAAATCATTGCTTTCAATTCTCACTACTCTATTAACTGTATGTTCAATCTCTTTCATTTTCAATTGGGAATATGATACAAGCTCTTTCCCATAAGCTTAAGTGTAATATCAGACAGGGTTTGATATGGATTCTAACTGGCATAACTCAACTGTTTAGCAATGTTACCCTTCCAGTGTACACACAAGACTTAGGAAAGCAGTAAAAAAGTTTTCAGTAGATAATATCTTAATGGTTTTCTGATTCACCTCTCTTTTCATACCATGTCCACCATCATTATTCTATGTTTAGCTTCTGGCATAGTCCTGGAATAACAATAGCATTAGGACAGAACATCAAGAAAAGATGGATAGACAAATGCAATGTACTGAATTATATGCACCTCAAATATAGAAAAGCTCTTAGGATCCTCTGGTTATTACAAATTCTTGTTATCTAGGTGCTCACAGTTCAGAGTGTGTAACAGTCATCTGAGTAGACAATTACAGTAGTATAAAGAATGTTAAAATATAGTACTGTGGCTGCAGGGATGAGGCACTTAACTCAGAATATTCAGGGCCTAATTCCTGAAGGAGGTGATATTCTATCAGAGTCTTGGAAAAGGAAACATTAGTCATGCAGAAGATAGGAAGTGTTCCAGGTCAAGTGGGTAACAATATATATAGATATGTATATGGATTACAGAGTAACAATATATGGAGATATGTATATGCATTATACATATATAAAATATGCATTTGTTTATATATATATGAATCTATTTGAAAATTTGGCAAGACACGGGCTTGTGGAGAGAGTAGAAGTAGATAAGATCTGGGAAATTTGCAGGAGACATAATTATTTTATTTCATCTATTTTATTTTACTTTATTCAATAGTTTTTGGGGAACATGTTGGTTTTGGTTACGTGAATAAGTTCTTTAGTGGTAATTTCTGAGATTTTGGTGCACTTGTCACATGAGCAGTGTACACTGTACCCAGTGTGTAGTCGTTTATTCTTCCCCCGCAACTTCCCACCAAGTCCTCAAAGTCGATTATATTATTCTTCTGCCTTTGCATCCTCATAGCTTAGCTCCCACATACAAATGAGAACAAATGATATATGGTTTTCATTCTTGAGTTACTTCACATAAAGTAATAGTTTCCAACTCCATCCAGGTTGCTGTGAATGCCATTATTTCATTTCCTTTTATGGCTGAGTAGTATTCCATGGTATATATATAGTGCATGTTCTTTATACACTCATTGGTTGATGGGCATTTAGGCTGGCTTTATATTTTTGCAATTGTGAATTGTGCTGCTCTAAACGTGTGTGTAAGTGTCTTTTTCATATAATGACTTCTTTTCTCTGGGTAAATACACAGTAGTGAGATTGCTGGATCAAAAGGCAGGTCTACTTTTGGTTCTTTAATTAATCTTCATACTGTTTTTCATAGTGATTGTACTAGTTTACATTCCCACTAGCAGTGTAAAAGTGTTCCCTTTTTACCACATCCATATTAATATCTATTATTTTTTCATTTTTAATTATAGCCATTCTTGCAGGAACAAGGTGGTAACTCATTGTGGTTTTAATTTGCATTTTCCTGATAATTAATGATGTTGAGCATTTTTTCATATGTTTGTTGGCCATTTATACATATTTTCAGGATTGTCTATTCATGTTTTTTGCCCACATTGTCATGGGATCATTATTATTATTGTTATTATTTCTGCTGATTTGAGTTCCTTGTAGAGTCTGGATATTAGCCCTTTGTCTGATGTGTAGCATGAAAATATTTTCTCCCATTCTGTAAGTTTTCTGTTTAGTCTTCTAAATATTTCTTTTGCTGTGTAGAAGCTTTTTAGTTTAATTAGGTCTCATCTGTTTTTCTTTGTTTTTGTTGCATTTCCTTTTGGATTCTTGGTCATGAACTCTTTGCCTAAGCCAATGTCTAGAAGTACTTTTCAAATGTTATCTTCTAGAATTTTTGTGATGTCATGTCTTAGATTTAAGTGTTAATTTATCTTGAGTTGATTTTTATATAAGGTGAGAGATGAGGATCCATTTTCATTCTTCTATATCTGGCTTGCCAATTATTCCATTACCATTTGTTGAACAGAGTATCCTTTCTATACTGCATGTTATTGTTTGCTTTGACAAAAATCAGTTGGCTGTAAGTATTTGGCTTTATTTCTGTGTTCTATATGCTGTTTTGTTGGTCTATATGACTACTTTTATACCAGTACCATGCTGTTTTGATAACTATAATCTTGTAGTATAGTTTGAAGTCAGGTAATGTGATACATCTGAATTTCTTCTTTTTACTTAGTCTTGCTTTGGCTATGCAGGCTCTTTGTTGGTTCCATATGAATTTTTGGATTTTTCTTCCAGTTCTGTGAAGAATGATGATGGTAGGTACCTTGATGGGAATTACATTAAATCTGTAGATTGTGTTTGGCAGTATGGTCATTTTCACATTATTGATTCTACCTATTCATGAATATGGGATATGTTTTTATTTGTTTGTATCATCAGTGGTTTCTTTCAGCAGTATTTTGTAGTTTTCCTTGTAGAAATCTTTCACCTCCTTGGTTAGATATATTCCTAAGTATTTTATTATTATTTTGTGTATGTGTGGCTGTTGTAAAAGTGATTCAGTTCTTGATTTGATTCTCCGCTTGGTCATTGTTGGTGTATTACAGTGCTACTGATTTGTGTACATTGATTTTTGTATCCTGAAACTTTACTGAATTTATCAGATCTAGGAGCTCTTTAAATGAGTCTTTAGAGTTTTCTAGGTATATAATCATATTGATGAACAGAGACAGTTTGACTTCTTTCTTACCAATTTGGGTGCTGTTTATTTCATTCTGTTATCTGATTTCTCTGACTAAAAGCTGGTTCATTCTTTGAAAAGATAAACAATATTGATAGACTATTAGCAAGATTAACTAAAGAAAAAGAGAGAAGATCCAAATAAGCTCAATTACTTACAAAATGGGAGATATTACTACTGATACCACAGAAATAAACAATTATTTAAGGCAACTAGGAACACATTTAAGCAAACAAACTAGAAAATCTGGAGGATACGGATAAATTCCTGGAAATATACAACCCTCCTAGATTAAATAATAAAGAATCAGAAGTTCTGAACAGACAAATAACAAGTAGTCAGACTGAAAAATTAATTTAAAAATGCCAACTAAAAAAACTCCAGAACGAGCTGGATTCACAGATGAATTCTATCAGACATTTAAAGGATAATTGGTGCCAATCCTGCCAAAACTATTCCAAAAGATAAAGAAAGAGGGAATCCTCGCTAAATCATTCTATGCAGCCAGTGTCACCCTAATTCCAAAACTAGAAAAGGACGTAACAACAAAAACAAACAAAAACTACAGACCAATATCCTTAATAAATATAGATGCAAAAATCCTCAACAAAATACTAGCTAAGTAAATCTAACAGCTTATCAAAAAGATAATCCAACATGATCAAGTGAGTTTCATACCAGGGGCACAGGGATGGTCTAACATAGACAAGTCAATAACTGTGATACATCACATAAACAGAATTAAAAATCATACAATCATCTCAATAGATGCAGGAAAAACACTTGACACGATTCAGTATCTCTTCATGATTAAAACCCTCAGAACATTTGGCATAGAAGAGACATACCTAAAGATAATAAAAGCCATCTATGAGAAAAATCCACAGCCAACATTATACTGAATGGGAAAACTTGAAAGCATTTCCCCTGCAAACTGGAAGAAGACAAGGATGCCCACTTTCACCACTTCTATTTAACATAGTATGGGCCATAATTTTTGTCAAGCATAAATATCTGGTTTACAGTCCTATAGCTAATTAGTAATGCCAAATTAAAATTATGAGGGCTGTTCAAGGTAAGCAGTAAATGAGAGTTGAAAAATGAAAGCAAGAAAAAGTCATAATAACCACAAACAGCAGATGTAAATACTCAAGAATGTAGTCATCTGGGGAGAGAAGGTGGAGCAAGACGGCAGAATAGACTTTGTCTTGCTACTCACTGGCCCATCTGCAAGGACACCAAATTAACAACTACACAGAAATAAAAAAAAACCGCCTTCAAAAGAGCCAAAAATCAGGTGAGCACTCATAGTAACTGGTTTTAATTTAATATCTTTAAAAGAGGCACTGAAGAGAGAAAAAACAGTCTGGAATTAGCAATGTCACTCTTCACCCACCCATAGCTGCAGCATGGTGCAGAGAGCATCTCTAGGCACTGGGGGAGGGAGAACAGAGCAATTGTGAGGCATTGAACTCAGTACTTTACTGTTAGAGCAGAAAGGAAAATCAGACCAAACTCAACTGATGCCTGCCCATGGAGGGAGCACTTAAACAAGCCCTAGCCAGATGGCAATCACTAATCTGATCCTAGAGGTCTGAAATTGAGTGACTGGAAACTTCTCCACTGAGGGCTATAGAACCCTGTGTCTCCAAGCACTGTTGAAAGGCAGTCTAGGCCATAAGGGCTGTAACTGTTAGGCAACTCCTGTGTTGAACTAGGCCCAGAGATAGTGAATTGGGAGTGGTGGTGGAGCATATGAAATACTGAGACACCAGCTGGGGAAGCCAAGGGAGTGCTGGCATTACTCCTCTCCTAACCTCAGGCTTCAGAGCTCATGACTCCAAAGTAGACCCCTTTCTTCCACTTGAGAAGAAGAGAAGGAATAGTTCAGAGAAAACTGTTTTGCCTCTTGAGTATCAGCTTAGCCACAGCAGGATAGGGCACTAGTCAGAGTTTCAAGGCCCCTGTTGCAGGACCTAGTTCCCAGATATTTCTAGACACATCTTGGGACAGAAGAAAATTCGCTGCCTTGAACTAAAGGAGCCAGTCCTGGAAGCATTAATCACCTGCTAACTGAAGAGACCTTGTACCCTGAATAACAAGCAGTAATCCTGAGGTACTACATTGAGGGTCTTGGGTGAGCCTCTGAAACTTGCTGGCTTCAAGTGAGACTCAGCACATTACTAGCTGTGGTGGCTATGGGGCAAAACTCCATCTTCTTGAGAAGAGTGGAGAGAAAAGTAAATAGGACTTTGTCTGACACCTTAGGTACCAGCACAGCCACAGGGAAATAGAGCACCAAGTGGGCTCTTGGGGTCCTCAATTCTAGGACTTGACTCTTGGATAGAATTCCTGGGCCTTCCTGGCACAGTTCACAACCCACTGCCATGAATGATGAGTCCCATGCTGGGAAGCAGTCTCCATAAGCTGACTTAAGAGAACTTGGGCCTTAAAGGAACATTGGCTTGTAGGCTGAACAGAGTCCTTATGGCTTGTGGTGGCAATGGCTATGGGGTGAGGCTCCTCTGCCTTTAGAAAGGGGAGGAAAGAGTGGGAAAGATGGAATCTTGTGGTTTGAGTGTCAGCTCAGCTGTAATGTAACATAATATGAGGGAAAGGACTAAGGTTTTTGACTCTAATCTCTGATTCCTAGATGGAACTGGGGGACCTTGAAGCCCTGAAGAAAAAATACAGGCCTAGCTGGCTTTCCTATCTGCTAATTGTAGAGCCCCAGGGCCTTGAGAAAACATAGGTAGCAGCCAGGGAATTGTTACAGCATGCCTTGGTTGAGACCCAGCACTGTGCTGGCTTCAGGTCTGTCCCAGCACAGTCATAGTCGTGATGGCCACAAGGGTGCTTGTGCCACTCCACCCCTAGCTTTTGATGGCTCAGAACACACACATACACACACACACACACACACACACACACACACACACACACACACACACACACAGAGAGAGAGAGAGAGAGAAAGAGAGAGAGAGAGAGATTTATGCATGGAAGAAATTAACAGAAGACAACAAGAGTCTCTGCCTTGTAATCCAGAAAATTCTGCCAGATCTTGTCCAAGACCATTAAGGTGACATCTCTATGAGTCTTCAAGAACCACAGCATTACCGAGCTTAGATTGCCCCCTAACGCAGATATAGGTTAGACCGCAACACTCAAGTCCTTTCAAATATCTAAAAAGCTGACCCAAGAATGACAGGTACAAATAAGCCCAGACAGTGAAGACTACAGTAATGACTTCTCTTTTAATGTCCAGACACTGAAGAAAATCTAGCATCAACACCATTCAGAAAGACATGATATCACCAATTAAACTAAATAAATCACCAGGAACCAATCCTGGAGAAACAAAGATATGTGACCTTTCAGACAGAGAATTCAAAATGGCTGTGTTGAGGAAACTCAAAGTCATTCAAGATAACACGGAGAAGGAATTTAGAATTCTGTCAGATAAATTTAACAGAGAGATTGAAATAATAAAAAAGAACGAAGCAGAAATTATGGAGCTGAAAAATGAAATTGGCCTATTAAAGAATGCAACAGTATCATTTAATAGCAGAATTGATCAAGCAGAAGTAAGAATTTCTGAACTTGAAGGCAGGCTGTTTAAAAATACATAGAGGATAAAATAGAAAAAAAAATATTAAGCATGCCCTCAGGATATAGAAAACAGATTCCAAAGGGCAGATCTAAGATTTATTGGCCTTAAAGAGAAGATAGAGAAAAATATAGTGGTAGAAAGTTTATCCAAAAGAACAATAACAGAACTTCCCAAACCTAGAGAAAGATATTAACATCTAAGTACAAGGTATAGAACACCAAGCAGTTTTAACCCAAAGAAGACTACTTCAAGGTATTTAATAATTAAACTCCTAAAAATCAGAAGAAAGAAAGGATCTAAAAAACAGCAAGTGAAAAGAAAGAAATAACAGACAATGGAGCTTGAATATATCTGGGAGCAGACTTTTCAGTGGAAAATTAACAGGCTAGGAGGGAGTGGCATAATATATTTAAAGTACTGAAGGAAAAAATCTTTTACTTCGATTAGTGTATCCAAAGAAAATATCTTTTAAACATGAAGGAGAAAAAAAAAAAAAGACTTTCCTGGGAAAACAAAAGCTGAGGGATTTCACCAATTTAAGAACTGTTCTATAAGAAATGTTAAGTGAGTAATTTAATCAGAAAGAAAAGGACATTGATGAGTAATAAATTATCACCTGAAGGTATAGTAGACAGAAAAACAAAATATTATAATACTATAACTCTGATGTGCAAATATTCTTGTCCTAAGTAGAAGACTAGATAATAAACCAATAAAAATTAATAACTACAACAGCTTTTGAAGACATAGTCAGTACAATAAGATATAAATAGAAACAACAGAAATTTAAAAAGTGGGGTGATGAAGTTAAGGTGTAAAGTTTTTGTTTGTTTTCTTTCTGCATCTTTGTTTGTTTATGCAAATAGCGTTAAACTTTTATCACATTAAAACAATAGGTTATAGAATGGTATTTACAATTCTCATGGTTAACCTCAAACCAAACAACATACAATGGATACACAAAAAATAAAAAAAATCAAGAAACCAAGTTACATCACCAGAAAAAGTTATTTTCACTAGAGGAAGAAAAGAAGGAAAGAAAGAAGAAAGAAAAAAACCATGAAACAACCAGAAAATAAATAAGAAAATGGCAGGATTAAGTCCTTAATAAGAACATTGAAAGCAAATGAACTAAACTCTCCAATGAAAAGACAGATTGGCTGAATAAATAACAAACCAAGACCCATAGATCTGTTTGCTAAAAGAAACACACTTCAGGGGATGATCCAAGATGGCCAAATAGGAACAGCTCTGGATTACAGTTCCCAGTGAAAACGCAGAGGGTGAGTGATCACATTTCCAAAAGAATTTTTACTGTCCACGGACCGGAGATTCCCAGGTGAAAAAGCACCACGTGTCTCCAGCGCAGTTGTTTCAGCCAGTGCAGCGGGTCTCCACACAAAAACTCACACAAATCTGTGCGCCATTTCAACTGGTGACTGGAATGCCTGGGAGACAGTTTGGCCCATTCAACTGAAATAAAAAGGGGGCTGAAACAGGGAGCCAGGTGATCTGGCTCAGCCGATCTCACTCCTACAAAGACCAGCAATCTGAGATGCTCTGGATTGAGAGTTTCACAGCAAGCACAGTTGGACCCAGGATGGTCCAGCTCTGTGGAGGTAAGGGTGTCTGCCATTACGGAGATAGTACACCACTACTGAGGCAGTCTGCCATTACTGAGGCAGTCCACCATTACAGAGACTGTCTGCCATTACTGAGGCAGACCACCATTATGGAGGCAGTTCTAGCTATACCCCTATAACCAAAACTGCAAGGAAGTACAGAGCAGCTGGGCAGAGCCCACTGCAGCTCAGCAACACCTCTGCTGGCAGATTGTGACTAGGCTACTTCCTTGCTGGGCAGGGCATTCTGAAAAAAAGGCAGAAGCATGACAGAAACTTATAAATAAAGCCCCACCTTCCTGGGACAGAACACCTGGGAAAAAAAGGCGGTTAGGAGTTCCACTGCAGCAGACTAAAATGTACCTGCCCAGCAGCTCTGAACATAACAGGAGCTCAGAGCTCAGCACTTGAGCTCCAATAAAGGATAGACTGTCTCCTCAAGCAGCTCCCCAACCACCATATATCCAGAGACATCTCATAAAGGAGAGCTCAGACTGACATCTGGCAGGTATCCTTCTGGGATAAAGATAACAGAAGAAGAAACTGGCAGCAACTCATAATGTTCTGCAGCCACTGCAGGTGATCCCCAAGCAGGTAGAGTCTGGAGTGGACCTCCAGCAGTCCTACAGCAGAGGGGCCTGACTGTTAGAAGGAAAACTAAGAAACAGAAGAAATAACTTCATCATCAACAAAAAGGACATCCAGAGACCTTATCTGAAAGCCATCAACTACAAAGACCACAGGTAGATAAATCCACAAAGATGGGAAGAAACCAGTGCAAAAGGAGGAAAACACCCAAAACCAGAACACCTCTCCTTCCCCAAGGGATCACAACTCCTCACCAGCAAGGGAACAAGGCTGGATGGAGAATGAGTGTGACGAATTGACAGAAACAGGCTTCAGAAGGTGGGTAATAAGAAACTTCTCTGACCTAAAAGAACATGTTCTAAACCAATGCAAAGAAACTAAGAACCTTGAAAAAAGGTTTGATGAAATGCTAACGAGAACAAACAGCTTAGACAGGAATATAAATGAATTGACGGAGCTGAAAAACACAAAATGAGAACTTCTTGAAGCATACACAAGTTTCAATAGCCGAATCGACCAAGTAGAAGAAAGGATAACAGAGATTGAAGATCAACTCAATGAAATAAAAAGAGAAGGCAAGAAAACAGAACAAAGAGTGAAAAGAAATGAACAAAGCCTTCAAGAAATATGGGATTATATGAAAAGACCTAATCTACGTTTGATTGGTGTACCTGAATGTGACAGAGAGAATGAATTCAAGCTGGAAAACACTCTTCAGGGTATTACCCAGGAGAACTTCCCCAACCTAGCAAGGCAGGCCAATATTCAAGTCCAAGGAATACAGAGAACACCACAAAGATATTCCTCAAGAAGAGCAACCCCAAGGCACATAATCATCAGATTCACCAGGGTTGAAATGAAGGAAAACATGCTAAGCACAGCCAGAGAGAAAGGTCGGGTTACCCACAAAGGGAAGCCCATCAGACTCACAGCAGATCTCTCAGCGGAAACCCTAAAGCCAGAAGAGAGTGGGGGCCAATATTCAACATCCTTAAAGAAAAGAACTTTCAACCTAGAAATTCATATACAGCCAAACTAAGTTTCATAAGCAAAGGAGAAATAAAATCTATTATGAACAAGCAACTGCTCAGAAATTTCATCACCACCAGGCCTGCTTTACAAGAGCTCTTGAAAGAAGCACCAAACATTGAAAGGAACAACCAGTACCAGCCACTCTAAAAATGTACCAAATGGTAAAGAACATAAACATAATGAAGAAACTGCATCAACTAATGGGCAAAACAACCAACTAGCAACAAATGGCAGGATCAAATTCACACATAACAATATTAACCTTAAATGTAAATGGGCTAAATGCCCCAATCAAAAGACACAGACTGGCAAATTGGATAAAAAGTCAAAACACATCAGTGTGCTATATCCAGGAAACCCATCTCACATGGAAGGATACACATAGGCTCAAAATAAAGGGATGGAGAAAGATTTACCAAGCAAATGGAGAGGAAAAAAAAAAGCAGGAATTGGAATTCTAGCCTCTGATAAAATAAATTTTTAAACCAACAAAGATCAAAAGGCACAAAGAAGTGTATTACATAATGGTAAAAGGATCAATGCAACAAGAAGAGCTAGTGATCCTAAATATATACACACCCAATACTGGAGCACCCAGATACATAAAGCAAGTTCTTAATGACTTACAAAGGGACTTAGACTCCCACACAATAATAGTGGGAGACTTTAACACTCCACTGTCAATATTAGACAGATCAACGAGACAGAAAATTAACAAGGATATACAGGACTTGAACTCAGACCTGGAACAAGCAAACCTAATAGACATCTACAGAACTCTCCACCCCAAATCCACAGAATATACATTATTCTCAGCACCACATCACACCTACTCTAAAATTGATCACACAATTGGAAGTAAATCACACCTCAGCAAATGCAAAAGAATGGAAATCATAACAAACAGTCTCTCAGACCACAGTGCAATCAACTAAGAACTCAGAATTCAGAAACTAACTCAGAAGTGTACAAATTCATGGAAACTGAATAACTGGCTCTTGAATGTTGACTTGATAAACAATGAAATTAAGGCAGAAATAAAGATGTTCTTTGAAACCAACGAGAATGAAGACACAACATGCCAGAATCTCTGGGACACATTTAAAGCAGTGTCTAGAGGAACATTTATAGCAATAAATGACCACATGAGAAGCAAGGAAAGATTCAAAATCCACACCCTATCATCAAAATTGAAAGAGCTAGAGGTGCGAGATCAAAAAAATCCTCAAAACTAGCAGAAAATAAGAAGTAACTAAGATAAGAACAGAACTGAAGGAG
>CAUYQU010070288.1:0-20301 GCA_963574635.1 Cheracebus regulus | reverse complement strand
GGAGGCTGAGGCAGGAGAATTGCTTGAATTCGGGAGGCAGAGGCTGCAGTGAGCTGAGATCACGCCATTGCACTCCAGCCTGGGCAACGGAGTGAGACTCCGTTCTCAAAAAAAAAAAAAAAAGCATAGACTTTCACCCTGTGTTTCCATCCCAAAGAAAATAACCAGAGGTTTCCACAGACTTTACATGTGTACGCAAGCGTTGCCTACATACAAAAAATAAAAGGAAATAAGACACGCTTCTAACAACAGGGGATAGGCCCAGTTAATACATCTGTAAAAGGACCTGTTCTCAAGGCCATTTCAAGTTACAACCTCAGACAACTGTAATGACAGGAAATGTTCCCAACTCAGGAAAAGAAAAAAAAATCATTTTGAGAACGTAAAACATCAGTCTGTTCAAATATACATATACGTAAGACTAAAACTAGAATAAAATACAGCAGAACTTTAAGAGCAGTGGGATTCTGGGTACCTTTATTTTCTTCATGACACTTTCTGCATTTCCCCAGCCTAATAACAGGAGCCTGTTATTTTTATCATCAGGAACATAAAGCTGCTTTTATTTTCTCAAAGAAGAAAAAGAAATAGAGTCACCAGGGAGAAAGGGCCAGTGTGACCTTCAGGCAAGCGCCAGGTTTGTCCCTCGGGCTGAAATACCATTTACGTTGTCAGTATGACAAGAACTCCTCACTCTTCTGACCAAACCCGGCCTTCACAGCGTCTGACACCAGAAAAGGCAAGTGCAGCTTCTGGGAGATGGGGGGTGGTTCCGCCAGCGAGCCGCAACTCTGGCCTGGTAAGCTGATGGGGTTAAATGATGTGACCTGCCTGCCATGACGTCCTTCCTAGACACACTAGTCGACGCCTTTAGGGTGTGCTGAAGCTCAGGGTGTGTCCGAGTTCAAGCGATTCTCCTGCCTCAGCCTTTTGAGGATCTGGGACTACAGGCACGCGCCACCACGTCTGGCTCATTTTTGTATTTTTAGTCGAGACAAGGTTTCACTGTGAGTTACTGAACCACAGACCCAAGTCCCTGAATGTCCAGACACTCTTTAGTGGATCTTTTCTGGGAAGCTGTCTCCACCAGGGAGCCAGGGTTCACAGACCCAAGGCATGACATGTGGTTCTGTTTAATTCCGCCCCAGACCCTTCCTAGCCTTTCCCTCCCTACACCTCCATGTTTCAAGGTCGCAGAGCGATAGAATCAGCTCAGATCTCTTTCCTAGTGCTGTGGGCTGCAACCGGCAGGCCACACGTGGCTGCGGCTAATAAAGGGAGGTGCAAGAAGGGGCCTGGGCGAATGCAGCCTCCCACCTTGGCATCTGCAGGTGCCCCTCCTGTGATACACTCCCAGGCATGCGGTGGCCTGTGTCAGCTGCTCTGTGTCCCTTCAAAGCCAAGCCCAGAGTCCACTGACCCCCACCAAGCCTCATGCCCTCTGGCCTCAGTTTCTCAAACTCAATGGCATTTTCTCCCTATGGCCCAGGACCAGGGGTAGGGACGGCATGTGGGAAGTCCTTCCACACTGTGACAGCATCTCAGGCCCATGAGCCCGGAGCCCCAGTGCACTCAGGAGCTCTGCCCTCCATACTCCACAGAGACTTCGGCCTCCTGAATTCCAGCAGAGGGGTCTTTGGAGCGCACCTGCCTCCCCAGGTCTCAACTTCCCAAGTTTTAAAACCAGGTCCATCTCCTCTTCCCTGTTTAGACTTGGAAGGAGCCTGTGGTCCTCCTGTCTACACTCTTTGTTTATGAGAGAAAAATCTAAGACACAGAGGACAGGCAACTTACACACAGTCACACGGTGAGTCAGCTACTGAGCAGCAGACCCACAGAAAAGCCCTCTCATGCATAGGAATCCCCTGGAGGTGTGGAGCTTGCTAAAATGCAGGCTCCCAGGCCTCAACCCCCTCATTCAGTAGACCTGGGGGCCTGTGAATCTGCATTTCACACAAGCTCCCCTGGCGATTCTCACACAGGTGGTTCTCTGGTGACACTTTGAGAAGAACCACGGTGCTCCTCATTTTTCTGTCTTTATCTCCTGCTCACTTGCTGGGCTGTTGTGCAGGGAAGATGATGTGCCCATGTGGAAGGCTTTGAAGATCACTGCCAGGTGAAGACGGTGTCCTTGCACCGCTTCTTGGTCTCCTCTGAGGCCTCCCCACTCTCCCGCTCTGCCTTGGCTTCCAGAACTGGAGCTCTTTCTCATACTTAAAAAGAGATCATCGGCCGGGCGTGGTGGCTCAGGCCTGTAATCCAAGCACTTTGGAGGCCAAGGCGGGCGGATCACCTGAGGTTGGGAGTTCAAGACCAGCCTGACCAACATGGTGAAACCCCATCTTAAAAAAAAAAAAGAGATCATCACTGTCTTTTTGATGATACACCATCCTAAACTGCCTGGAATTCCACCGTCTCACAGGAGAACCACCAGACCAGGCCACTGTCACCCAGAAGGATCAGCGATGTGTGGGGGCAGGATGTGCTGGGGATGCTCTCATTTCTCCCTTTCTTTCTTTTTTCTTTTTCTTTTTTTTTTTTTTTTGGAGACAGAGTCTCACTCTGTGGCCCAGGCTGGAGTGCAGTGGCACAATCTCGGCTCACTACAACCTCCGCCTCCTGGGTTCAAGCAATTCTCCTGCCTCAGTCTCCCAAGTACCTGGGATTATAGGTGCCCGCTACCCTGCCTGGCTCACTTTTGTTTGTTTTGTTTTTGAGACGGTATTTCACTCTTGTTGCCTAGACTGGAGTGCAATGGCTCAATCTTGGCTCACCACAACCTCCGCCTTTCAGGGTCAAGCGATTCTCCTGCTTCAGCGTCCCAAGTTGCTGAGATTACAGGCATGCACCACCATGCCCAGCTAATTTTTTGTATTTTTAGTAGAGACAGGGTCTCTCCATGTTGGTCAGGCTGGTATCGAACTCCCAACCTCAGGTGATCTGCCTGCCTCGGCCTCCCAAAGTGCTAGGATTACAGGTGTGAGCCACTGTGCCTGGTCCTTTTTTTGTATTTTTTAGTAGAGATGGGGGGGTCTCACCATATAGGCCAGGCTGGTTTCAAACTCCTGACCTCAAATCTGTCTGCCTAGGCCTCCCAAAGTGCTAGGATTACAGGCATGAGCCACCGTGCCTGGCCTCATTTTCCTTTTCTATGTCCATCAGAAAGAATTAGGTGTTGAGTTCAACACTGCTGAGTTCAAGCTCATCTCAGCCACTAACTATGTGACCTGTGCAAACCTCTTCCTTTGTTTCTTGTTGGGTAAGTTGTAGATAAAGGTAGCTGCCACGCACGGCTGTTGTGTTAAAAGAGACAGCACTTGTAAACTACAAGGGTAGCTGGCACCCATAAGGTAGGAGGGTGGGGTTGCCAGGTAAAATACAGAAAGCCCAATTAATGTTAAATTTCAGAAAAATAAATAGTGTTTTGTATACATCTCAAATATTACACTGGACCTACTTATACTAAAATAATATTTGTTATGTATCTGAAATTCAATACTAATTGGGCATCTTGGGTTTTTTGGTTCGGTGTATTATTGTGCTTTGGTTTTTGCTGATTGGCTGCTGCGTATTCTGGCATCCCTTGGCCCTCATCCCACCAGCAAGGCAGTTCCTCCTCAGTCCTCAGACTGAGGTTCCCCTAGACCCGGGACCATGGAAGAGCCTGGATGGAGGGTACCACTGGACTTTGATGGTATTTCCTTCCTCCCCTCCGCTGCATGCTCTGGGGCTGAGTGCTCCCCATCAGCCCTGTGGCCACAGGGGGAGGCTCACCTGGCAGACAGCACAATGTCTGCAACTGTCACAGCTAGACAAGGTCACAGGGAGAACACTGGGCTCCGTGTTGCTTCTCCGGAGGACAAGGGAGCAGGGGGCAAGGGAAAGACAGCAAAGGCAGGCTCCTCCCCACTCCTTCCTTCAATTTCCTGCCCCGGAAGAGGCAGAGGGCCTGCCTAGAAAGCCCTGGAGCTTGTACCCTAATGGAGGCTGGTTTTCTCTGGCAGGAAATAGGTGGTCCTCATGGAGGGGATGCTAGGATCCAGGAGGTCCTGGTGCACCCACAGCTCTGTCTTTAACTCTCTGTGTGATCCAAGGCAATTTACTCACATCACTTCTCTAGTCAAAACGGTAATAACAGCACCAATTAAAACACTTATATAGTACCTACTGTGGGCCAGGTACTGTTCTCGGTGCTTTATAAATACACCCATTTAATCCTCCTAACAAGTCTAGAAGGTAGGTACTGTATCAGCCCCAATTTACAGATGAGGAAGCGGGTACAGAAAGGTCACACAATCAGTAAGAAGTAGAGGCAGGATTTGAAGGCTAGCAGCTTGGCGCCAGTCTGGGCTCTGAGCGGGCTCTGAGCTGCCTCTGAGAAAAGTAGAAAAAGCAGCACAAATGCGGGAGGAGGAGGGAGGGGGCGATGAACACCTCTTGAGCACCTACTGCACGCTAAGCAAGACGGTGTCCTTTACAGAGATGATCTCATTGAAATCTCACAGCAAGCACAGCAGAGGACACCGTTACCAGATTCTGAATCCAGATGCAGGGAAACTGAGGCTTGGAGAGGTCAGGGACTTGCCTAGGATTATAAACCTAAATCCTAATCTGAATGTGGGTCTCACTTCAAGGTATGTGCTGGGACCTCTACCACCCACCCTGCATCCAGCTCACAGTTTAGGAGACACTCTCAGGCCACACAGCGTGGGCAGTGGCAATGAGACCAGAGCTGCTCATGGCACTGCACCCTGCCAGGTGCCCTGGAGCTGTGTGCATCCTCTCCCTCCTGGCTGAGACAAAGCCACACCCTCCAACCCCTGTCCCCAGGGCCCTGGACACGGATCCTTGCTCTGAATCTGTCCATCCTTCCTCCATCCAGTCTTTCCCATCTGCGTCCATTTCTTCCCCACATCACAGACAGCAAGAGGAGAAACATTTCACTTCCATTGCTCTTGTTACTTTCACTCGTATCACCTTGTTTGGATCCCCACAACCACTGGGTGGGATGGACTATGCAGCATTTGTCCTGACTTCACTCGAGGGGAAGGTGAAGCTTAAAAGAGTGGAGCAACCCACCCAGAGTCCCTCAGACTTTAGGCCAGGACTTAACATATCTTCAGACTCCAAATCCAGGGCTCTTTGGAGATCACAGAGGTCAACTCTAGTATTCTAGAGATGAGGAAACTGTGGCTCAGACGGGACCAGTGGCCTGTCCAAGGTCATAGCCACCATGGCAGAACTGAGATAAACCCACAGCTCCTGACTTCACCACACCTTGCCTTCACCTGGAAGACAACAGGAGCCAATTACACCAACCCAACCAACAACGGGTGAATGGTGCCAACTCCGCTAAAGAGCAAAGGCAGGAGCAGGCAGAACCAAACAATGAGCTCTGCATCCCATCACTCCTGTCTCCAGGACCGAGTCTACTGGTGGGGAGGGTCTGGGGAGCCAGGCAAGTGGATGAGGACAAAGTTTTAAAGATGGGGACTGTGCACCTTGCCGGCCAGATCGTTCAAGGAATTTCAGGCAGCCTGGACTGAAAGTGCTGGCTTGGGGGCCTGCATCTGCTCAGGAGTGAGTACCCCGGTGCATGGGGTATGTTTAATGACAGTCGGGAATGAAGATATGGATGGAGGAGTTTAGCACGCAGATGAACAGCATCCTTGACATCTCCGTAAATGGAAAAAAAGAAAAAAAGATATTCTGAAGCTAAATCTGCATGTTTGTCACCTTTGATGATGTGTGCCTTGCAGCTGTGGTTCCCATTCTGCTGAAATCTTGGGAATAAGGTAGGAGGCAGAGTTCAGCTCTGAGAGGTCAGTGCGGGCACCGATGCTCACAGGCTCACAAGCAGAAGGCTGGAATCCACCTGGGGGAAGGACACCCACTGCCACCTGCCTCCCACTCTGGGTGCTCATCCCTGTGGATGCTGGGGTCCCCTTTCTGCGGACCTTAATGGGGCCCCTTGGCTCCCTGTGCCCTGGGTGTTCCTGTCTGCCAGGTGGGTATGTTTGCTCACGCCACCATTGGAAGGGTGCACCAGGAGAGCAAAGAAGACACCAGCTCACTACATTTTGGTTCAGCTTTTTCACATCTGGCTGAAAAGCCACAGAGAACTACAAATCATGACTGCATCACTGGCTCTTAATAGGCTGCCATTATTCCTCATCAGAAATCTTCCTCACTCATATTAGACAGAGAGCAAATTGGAGCTGAGAAGCTGAGAGGCCAGGTTAGGCTAGAGAGGCCGCTGGAGAGCCTGTGGAACTGGCGGACTCCCCGGGCATGGTACCGAGAATAGGGCTGTTTCCCATACAGAAGGCTGAGTTCAGCTTGCCAGGGGCCCATAAGTAATCCACACCTGTCAGTCCGAGGACCAGGGAGATGATCCTGGGCATGCCCTGTATGGGAAGGTTGCTAACTTGAGAAAGTGAGTTACTGGAGAAACAGGGGAAGAAGTTCAGCCTCATGGCCCAGAAACTCCAAAGAATTCCAGATGTGTCCCTCCTCACCCACTTCCCCAGCAGAGACTCAGGAAAACTTCAGGAGCCCCCAAGCCTCTTCCAAACTCAATCCAAGGTTCCTCGCACCCAGACTGGGGTCTGGGGTGGCCTCTCCCTGCCCCCTCCTTCCCCCCGCCGGCTCGGCTCACCTTTGGGCAGTTTGGATGCGTTCTCCTGGATCCAGGAGAAGAGGTGGGCGAAGTCGCAGTCGCAGAGCCAGGGGTTCCCGTCCAGACGCAGGGAGCGCAGCGCAGGCAGGGCGGCCAGGGCAGCCACGCTGAGGCTGCGCAGGTTGTTGCCGTTCAGCTCCAGCACCTGCAGCGACTCCAGGGTCTCGAAGGCGGCCTCGTGCACGCCCGCCAGGTTGTTGTTAGCCAGGCTAAGCTTCACCAGCCTCCCGGCCGAGCGGAAGGCACCGGCGCCCAGCTGGGTCAGGTTATTGTAGCTGAGGTCGAGGAACACGAGCTTGGCCGAGCCGCTGAACGTGCCCTCCTCCAGCGAGCCCAGCGAGTTGTTCCTGAAGTCCAGGTAGACCAGGTCGCCGTAGAAGATGAAGAAGTCCTCGGGGATCCGCTGGATGCGGTTGCCGGCCACAAGCAGCTTGCGCACGTCCAGGGGGAAGGGGTCGGGCACGCTGGGCAGCCCGCGGTCGCGGCAGTCCACCGTGTGCGGGTCGGTGCAGGTGCAGCCCGCGGGGCACGCGTGCCCGGGCGCGAGCAGCAGCAGGAGGCTGCAGAGCCCGAGCGCCGCGGCGGCGCAGGCTGGAGCGCGGGGGGCGGCGCGGGGGCGCATGGCTGGGGGGTCCGCGCGGGCCGCGGCGACACGGACGCGGCTCTCGGAGCGAGCCCTGGCGCGGGGCGTCGCGGCGAGGCACTGGCTGCCGGGCGCGGGGAGCCGGAGGGCGGGGAGGGCGTGCACTCGGGCGCGCGGGGGCGACGGAGCGCAGCGCGGACCGACTGGGGGAGCTGGGACAGCAGGGATGAAGAAGGCAGAGGCGGGGAGGGAGGGACGAGGGACTCACCAAAGGATTTACCCGGACAGGAAATTAACCCGCTAGAAAAATCTCTTGGGAGAGGTAGGAGCGGTAGGGGTGGCCTAGTGGCCGTCGCCAAAACGCGGCCCCACCCCGGCAGCTTATTTCCGAGACTGGGAAGTCAGACGCCGCGCGCACTGGGCCGGCTGCACTCGAAGTCTGAGTTCAGTTACCGAGCTCAGGGGCGGTTTCCGTAAGGCGTGTCCCGGGCGTGCGCCCTGCCTCCCGCACCCGCCTGTTGCCAAAACACCCTCCCTGCACGCCACCCCTTGTAGCCAACGGGAGTGGGGCCTGGGTCACTCTGGCTCTGCTCTGGGGGGCAATCCCCGCCGGCTCTCGGGGGCCTCGCCAGGGGCTGCAGGTCTGAATTTGGGCGGGGTTCCAAGGTGGCTGGTCTTCCCTCTTCCCTCCCCCACCTGCACTTGAATCGTCTTAGGCCGGAGGGTGAGCCAAGCAGGTGGCTGCCAGGGCCCCTGCTGTGGCCCGAAGGAAGGCCAGGGCCAGTCAGCACTTTCCATGCTGGCCCCGAACTTCTGGATGGAACTGGCATCCACGCAAGGATCAGCTGCCGGTCTGACAGAGGTCCAGCCGCTGAGGCACTGAAGCCTGGGGTCACCAGACCTGGGTTCCAAGCTGCGTGGCCTCAGACCAGTGCCTCTACACCTCTGGACCTGGTAGCCCCGTTTGTGAAATGGGAAAGGGTAATATATATCTCGCCAGCGTTAGGGGAGAACCAAGAAGTCAAAAACAAAGTTCAACAATGATCTTTTCCTCTCTCCCACTCAAACCTGCTCCTTGGATGGCCTGGGGAGGTGGTCAGGTACCTGCCCAGGCTGAAATGAAGGGACAGTGAGGAACTGTTGTTGTCAGCCCCTGACACTGGCAGGAAAATTCCCTCTTCACCACCCTCATGCCAAACTCCTTTCCTTCTGTCCCACCCCATTTTGGAAACTTCTGTATGGGGAGGGGTCCCCACAGAGCTACCAAGAGATTGTCCTGCTGTTGGCTATTTCAGTCCAAATGCCCTAGAATTGACATACTCCCACTAGACCAAAATAACCCAGGGAACAGCTGTTGGGTAGCAGGCCCCCAGAGACCCTGCCCTGGCCCCTGGCCCTGCTGGGGATTGGTGGAGCCTCGGATTCTGAAGCCATAAAGCTAAGTCCTCGGCCTTCTTCCAAAAGTACAGGCAGACCTGATACCTCTGAGCCATGGGCTTAAAAAACTGATCCTCTGGGATGCAGCCAAGGGCTCCACAGATGAGCATATTCGCAGGAGCCCTGGGGAGGGGGCGGGGGAGACCCAGGGGGAAGCTTTGAGGCACTGGAGTCCTGCTGCTCTTCCCCTACTTACACTCCAGGCCACCAAGCCAGACTCCCGGAAGTTCTCGGAGTTCTCCGTCTGTCTCCACTCTCCCAGGGTACCCAATTTGCCATTGCTATCCCCAGCTTCAAGGGCTCAGCTCCCCCACTCCCATCTCATGCTCTTGAAGATACAGGTGCCCAGGGGGAGTGGTCTGAATGCTCCCAGAGTGGATTAAAATGCTTCTGCCTACATACATGATGCATAAATTATTGAAGAGTCACACAAAGTGCAGGCAGGTGGCAGAATAAACACATCTCCCACCCTTGCAACTCTGCAAAAGCAGCCTGAAGCAATCTGTTGCACTCTGCCAATCTCAGGCTTGGTTCTGGCTGCCCCCTCCTGCACTGAGGGGACCCTGTTACTGGTTTGAGCCCTCAGCATCATTGTTTCATGACACCTGCGTTTGGTTGGGCTGCCATCTTGCACATGCACGCCCATGTGTCTATATGTCTGAGTGTACACACAAGCCCTCCCTGTCAAGTGGTCTGACTGGCGCACTGGCCTATGAGACAAGACTGTGGGTCTGGTCCTGGCCCCAGAACTAGCCACAGAATCTTTCACAAGCCACTTGATCTCCCTGGGGACTTCTCAGCCCGGGTCCCCAGATACTATGAAGAGGTCTTTTTAAAGTCTGGTGAAAATTAGGCCTTTATCTTTGAGGAGGTCACCCAGATTAAATCCTGCAATTCTTGGCAGTGAACTTGATGGTAGCACTAGTGGTTTTGAGCAGAACAGAAACCTGAGCTGGCATTGGTAGGTGACTTTAAGGAAAACAGAGATGAATTTCTACTTAATAAATGCAAGTATGTAGTTGACAAGGGCTTGCAAAACAGGGGAATGCATGATAGTAAAATATTAAGAGGGACTCTTGGTAACAAACCTGTTGAGAAATACCACTCTTAGCCTCGATTTCCTCATTCTGAAACTAAAAAAAAACTATCTTTCTTCTTCCTTTCCACAGACAACGTGAGGGCCACTGGGAAATTATTTACATGGGAATGTGATTTGAAAGGTCTTTCTTCCGAGAAATATTGCAGATAAAAGTGACCACAGCCGGACGCGGTGGCTCACGCCTGTAATCACAACACGCTGGGAGGCTGAAGTGGGCAGATCACAAAATCAGGAGATTGAGACCATCCTGACCAACATGGTGAAGCTGTGTCTCTACGAAAATACAAAAATTAGCCAGGCGTGGTGGTGCATGCCTGTAGTCCCATCTGGGAGGCCAAAGCAGGGGAATCACTTGAACCAGGGAGGTGGACGTTCCAGTGAGCCGAGATCGAGCCACTGCACTCCAGCCTGGTGACAGAGCAAGATTCTGTCTCCGAAAAAAAAGTGACCACAAATCTTGCTATGACAGGAATGACTCGTTTCTTCGAGTGTCCCCCAAAGTTCCTTGGATCCAAATGTAAGCATTCTTTTCATTAATATCAGCAGGACTAGACACGGTTGGGGTTTGTGGAGAGCAGGGAGGTGTCTCATATTCCAGAACTACCATCCCCTGGGGAAATGCAAGCTTTGCCACCTCTAATTTTTCCCCCCAACAAATAAAACAGAACCATGACCTCAGCAAGGTCACAATATGAGTCAGTGATAGGCGCTGGAAATAGAACACAGGCATTCTGAATCCCCACCTGCACCACTCACCAACTCACCCCTCAGCCCCCTCCCTAGGAAGGGAGTCTCTCACCCTTGAGGGCGAACATTGCAGGTAACAAACATTGCAGTAACAGGGAGGAACTTTGAGAGATTCCACTTGTCAGCTCTGGTTCTGTATGTATTCTCAGTCAGCACACTTTGTAATTCCTACTCAGAGGTCTCAAAGCAGGAGTCTGGCAAATACCCAAGGTATCCCTATGATTTAAAACCTGATGTCATGCCTTTCCCCACCCCCACCCCCACCCCCCAGCGGCATCCTCACCCCTCCCTGTGCTCTCCAAGCTACAGAGCACGTCGTGTCTCATTCTCCATCCTTGTCTGATTCCCCATGAGGTTGCGCCTTGGGAAGGTATGTGCAGGCGGTCCCCAGGAAACCCACCATGCGATGCCTGGTTGCTGTAAGCAAGAAAAATTCAATAATAAGAGTATCCCCCTTTGGTCACCAGACTGACATCTAAATTAGCCAAAATCCTATGCCTCGAATTGTAAACAAGATGCTGCCAATATTGTATGTGCAGAAGCTGAATTTAGGAGCAAATGCTAGGTTTGAATGATAAGAATATGGCTGGTGTTTGGTGATGTCATTCACATTACTGGTGTGTTTCACCTCTGATCAGCACCTGGCTGGCCTGGGCAGGGAGCGTGAGGACATCCCATGGCCCCAGGAAAGGAGACACGCTCTGGCCCCTTACTTGGGGCAGCCTGCATCGATGGAACGAGCTCCCTGCTCGACAGACACCTCTGTGTCTTTGTCACCAGCCCGTTAACTGACTGAACCCAAGCAACTGCAACTCCGTGCTCCCATCCCACTGCCGCTACCCTTTCTAGCTACCACCGCTAGGGAGCACCACCTGCTGCCTGCACTGCTTAAAACTGAGCACTTCTCTCAATGAGGTTTACTCTCTGGAGCAAGGCTGGGCCCACGTTTTAAAAACTCCCGCCTCTAGTTGCACCTCTGGAAGCAGGAAATGAATCTTCCTCCAGCCTAAATGGGAGCCAGGGTGATGGTAGCAGTGGGGAATGTGGGTATGAAGTTAGACAGATCTTGAGCAAGTAACTTAACTTTTCTAAGCCTCAGTTTTCCCATCTAGGAAATGGGATAATACGAATTTCTACTTTACTGGGTTGTTATGAGGATGAAATGAAGTGTTTATCGAGAGCTTAGCAGTGAGACTGACATGTAGTGGAAGTACAATAAATGGTAACTGCATGATGATCTATTTCTTTTTCCACATGGAGCAAATAAAGCTTTCATGTAGATGGATAGTCTTCAGGTAAAGAACTTATGTGTTTGTTTCTCTGGAATATATTAACTAGTGATGCCCTAACATTCTAGGGTCGGTTGTAGTGACTGTCCCTGCCCTGAACCTCTCCTTACCCCAAGTATAACCCACCGGAGACACAGACATACACACACACACACACACACACACCCCTGAGCCCTCTCCAGCTCTGGCTGACTCTGTGATCACCGTTAGAGTGGCTTCCCTCCCTCTGGCCTGCTGGCTTGGTTGGTCTAATGAGCGTGGGCAGGCTAATGAGACCGAGGACACAGGGTCAGTCCCTCAGCCTGGCACAAGGAGACATCTGTTCTCTGCTCACGGATGGGGCTCCTCATGCTGGCCAGCCATCCAGCAAATGTGCAACCTTGGGTAGGGCTGGAGGAGGGTGGGGAGAGTTTCACCCTGTCTGTCTCAGGAGAAAAACGAGACTCCAAAGCACCATCCTCCCATAGGTAGGAGTTGCAAGCCTGGCAGTCATCCCTGCTTCCTCGTTATGTGACCCTCTCTGGATCCACTGGCAAACACCCTTGGTTTTACTTCTCTGCATTTCCACCACTTCCACCACTACCTCCTCAACCCAAACCAGCAGGATCTTTTTTTTTTTTTTTTTTGAGACAGAATCTTGCTCTGTTGCCCAGACTGGAGTGCAGTGGTGTGATCTCGGCTCACTGCAGCCACCGCCTGCCAGGTTCCAGCGATTCTCCTGCCTTAGCCTCCCAAGTAGCTGGGACTACAGCTCCACCACGCTTGGCTAATTTTTGTATTTTTTAGTAGACGTGGTGTTTCACCATATTAGCCAGGCTGGTCTCGAACTCCTGACCTCATGATCCGCCCACCTTGGCCTTCCAAAGTGCTGAGATTACAGGCGTGAGCCACCGCACCCAGCCACAGTATCATCTTTTATAGCAGCTTCTGGCTGGCCAGCTGGCTTCCACTCTTGCCCATCCCCTACCCACACTCCAAATATTTAAGGAAGCCAAAGTGACCCTTTGAAAATACACATCACACCAAGTCACCTCCTTGCTTAGACACCTCCAGTGACTTCCTGTGAGTGGCAGGCAGCCTTCTGACATGACTCCCAATGATCCCCACCTCCAGGTATTCCTTGAGTGGAAGTGGGACCCATGACTTGCTTTTAACAAATAGAATATGGCAGAGGCAAAGAATGTCAGTTCTGTGTTCAGGTTCTGCCTTGCTGGCAGACTATGTCACCTCCCTGAGCAATTTGTCTCCTGCACAATTTGATGAGGAAACCTATCATATAGGGGAGACCCTCATGGCAAGAAACAGAGGTGGGGGTGCTCAGATCAGCCCATGAGGAATTGAATCCTGCCAACAACTATAGGAGCTTGAAGTAGGGCCTTTCCCAGAGGAAATGTCTTGACTGCAACCTGTGACACTCCCTGAAGGAGAGGACCCAGAGAAAGCCTGCCCAGACTCTTGACCTGCAGAAACTGTGAGCTTTGAAATGTGTTTTGTTTGAAACTGCTAAAAGGGGTAATTTGTTACACAGCAATAGCTAACTGATACACTAAGGAACTTGGAACAAGAGCCCACCAGATCCTGCATGGCCTGGCTCCATGTTCCTTTCCCCTCAGTCCCAATTTGGGACCCCTCTTCTCTTGGCTCACCATACTCTAGTCTTTTCATACATCTGTTTCTTCATGTTTGTTCCCACCACCGGACTTTTGCCCTCTGTTGTGCCCTCCACTGGAAGGAAGTACTTCCTTCCCAGCTCCTGGCACGGTTGGTACCATTTGGTCAATTTTCTTTCTCAGCCCAAATGTCATCTCCTGAAACTGGCATTTGCTGACCTCCTGTCTTCCCCCAGTCACTCTCCCTTGTCTCCTTGTCACTTCCCTTTTCTTCCTGGCTTCAACACGTTCATTGCCCCCTGGCATTACCTAGCTTGCTGCTTTGTTTGCTTCTTCACTCTACCTTCCCCTGTTAAAATGGAACCTCTACAAGGGCCAATCCTTTCATTCTTTCCTTTCTTTTTACTTATTTATTTATTTAGAGGTAGAGTCTCACTCTGTCAGCCAGGCTGAAGTGCATGTCATGGCTCACTGCAGTCCCAACCTCCCAGGCTTAAGAGATCCTCCCGCCTCAGCCTCCCAGGTTGCTGGGACTACAGGCACATGCGACCACACCTGGCTAATTTTTCTTTTTACTTTTTGTAGACATGGGGGTCTCACTATCTTGCCCAGGCTGGTCTCAAACTCCTGGGCTCAAGCGATCCTTCTGCCTCGGTCTCCCAAGGTACTGAGATGACAGATGTGAGTCGTGCCAGGTCAGGGTCAATGCTTTATCCCGTTCCTAGAATTGGCCCCAGAACACTCAAGAATTATTTGATTAATTAATTGTCACCTGGAAATGATGCTTGTCAACTAGGCCACCAGTTTCTCAGCAGTATCTCACCTAGAGAAGCTCATTTATTGCTTCTGGTAGAGCAAGGAACTTCATCCCTCCAAAAACAGCCTCGGCTCTTTTTCCCCTGGAAGGAAAGAGATTTATGTGGGGAGAACAAAGCACTCCAACTGTACTCCTGAAGTGACCTGAGAGTTTGGGGCTCCCCCAAACACGTATCTAGTTCCTCTTCATCAAAAGCATGTAGCACCCCATAAATGAAGTCATCGTGTCCACCTTTGCACCTTTATTCATACCCTCTTCCTGGCTTGCCTCTCACTATCTTCCCAGTTTGCTTGAGGAAATTCGGCCTTCTCCAGGAAGTCCTCCTAGAATTACCCTGAAGAATTCCCTGGTCCCCTTTATTCTCCATTCCAGGAGAATAAGTGCTGTGCCAGGTATGGGGCACAAAGATGACACAGGTGTAGCCTCGTGCTCAAGGAGCTCAGGGCTCAAGAGGCAGCCACAAGAAGAAATAACACTGTTTCATTAGAATCAGGACTTATGTGTTGGTCTCTAAAACTCGAATTCGTACAGTGTGATTAAGTATACTGAAATCGAAGCTGTGTATTTGGGTAGAGTCAGAGCTAAAAGCACTGGCCCTCGAGCCAGTTAGCCTGTACGCAAATGTCGGTGCCAGCACTTCTAACCTGCTGTTTTTCTGCAAGTGAAGTAATTGCCAGAAGCCTCGTTTGTTTCCTCTGTAAAATGGGAACACGTCATATCTACCTCATAGGGTTATTGTGAAGACTCAGTGAGATTATATGCAAATTAGCATTTGGCACAGCCTCTGTGGGAATCTCAATAAATAGTAGCATCTGAAGGTGGGAACATTCTCATCCATTTGGATACCTCCAGCAAAAATCTTCTCTTCCCTGCTTAATATTCCAGTGGAAGGCCTTGAACTGGGTCCTGGGAGACAAAAATGGAGTAGACAGCCTCTGTTCTGAGGTGACTCACAACCTCCTTGAAGAGACAGGCCACGTGCAGCGAGGACTTGTTCTGTACAGTAACTGCCAAACAAGTTCCGTGGGTTAATAAATGTCTCAGCCATTTGGAGGAGTCAGGGATGTCTGGGCCAGGGTGATTGGAGAAAGCCACATCTTGACACAGCGGACCCCATTTTCCGAATCAGATCTCCAAGTATACAGCCTTGTGGCTTCATGCTTCCCTACCCTGGCGCACAGCATTCCCTGCCAGGCCATTTGGCAAATCCCTGCTCATTCTCGAAGATGCCATGCATTTCTCCACAAGGCCTCGATCTTCCCAGGTGCGGCCAAATTATTTCCTCCCTTGTGTCTTTCCTCCCTTCTGTTACTGTCCCTTGCATGCACCATGGTGTTTATGGATAACATGTTTCTCTCCCTTCCTGGATAATTACTCATCTCTAGTGTCAGAAGGAACAGGTAGGTTCTCCTGAGCAAAGACCACATCTTCTCCATGTTTATATCCTGGAACCCAGCATAGGACCCCACACAGAGCAGGGGCTCAGAGTATTTTTGCCAACTGAATGAATAAGCGCGTGCATGACAAGCAAGTGATTCTGCCATGTGGAATGATCGGCAAACAAAGCACTAGAGGTCAGGATTGCTTTGGAAGGCTCTAGAGGTGGGTCTCTGGGCTGCCGAGGCACTATCTGTTTAACCCCCAAATACCGCCTCGGGACTTCCCGTCCTTGCTCTTGATCTCCCCTGCTGATAATAATGATGGTGATCTGGGCAGTCTCACACCCATAGGCAAGACAGCAAAGATCCCTTACACATGCTGTCAAGTGAGCCTCAGAGCAGCTGTGTCAGGGGCTGGGGGCCGATCTGCATCTTTGTGCCCATTTGACAGAAACCCCTGGTGGGTCGCTGATGACTCACCCTTCCACGGCTGATTAGCCCTAAGGATACTTGACATTTCAAACCCAAGGACAAGTTTCCTGTGCTCCTTTTGCAGCTCTTAGGCTCACAGCACAGGGTTATCTAATGATGGGAGGTCATTAGGAGCTGTTGAATCGCAGGGACTGATTAGAGGTAAGCCCTCAGAGCCTGGAATTTTAAATTTTATTTTAGATCACTCAAATAAAAATTTGACAACTGAAACTGCTCAGCAAACATATCTGATCGCTGAGCAGTATTTCCACTGTCATGACTGGCCTCCTCTGCCCTCTCTCGGCCCATCCTGCAGATGTGTGCACACGCTCATGCGCACACCACCTCCCTGCTTCCAGGTAAGTCTTTCTGAGCAAGCAGAATAAAAAATGGCATAACTAAAGGTGGGATGGCATAAAGCCACCAGAATTCTTTCTAATACATGCGGAGGCACACACAAGTCTGTTTTGTATAAATTTATGTGCAATTTGCATACATTTGCATATGCTCCCAAAGCTATCTCATTGAGTTCTTGAAACAAGTAACAGGTGAAGCCACTCCACCTACGCCAGCCAATGGCAGAAGTAGAGTTACATTTGCCATCCAGATAGCCATGACTTCTTCCCTGTAGGTTATTCTAAATTAGCATAAAATCGTTGTTAAGTATTAATATTACTGAAGACCCCAAAGGCTGAAGAAAACATGACATGGATGCAATCATACTAATAGTGGTAATAATAATCTCTAATACTTACTGAGCACATATATGTCAGGCATTTCTCTATGAGCTTTTAATATATTATGTGAATCTCAACGCAAAAGCTAAGTCCAATTCTTACCATTTTTCTGGAGAGGAAGTGGAGGTCCATGAGGCCACGTGGCTTGTCAGTGATTCAAACACAGCCATTCTCCCTCCATTCATTTATGTGCCAATATTAGTTTAAGCACCTACGATGAGCCAGATATTTTTCTCAGCACTAGGAACACAGTCTCAGTTGTCACAAAGCATTAGTATGAACGTAAGTTAGGGTAAGGTTGGGTGGGAACAGAGACCTCAAAATTTATCGAAGAACAAGTGAATTTCTTTTTTCGTTTTCTTTTAGACAAAGTCTCACCCTGTGGCCCAGGCTGGAGTACAATGGCATGATCTCAGCTCACTGCGACCTCTGCCTTCCAGGCTCAAGTGATTCTCCTGCCTTAGCCTCCCAAGTAGCTTGGATCACAGGTGCGCACCACCACGCCCGGCTGCTTGTTGTCTTTTTGGTAGAGACAGGGGTTCTCCCTGTTGTCCAGGCTGGTCTGCAACTCCTGACCTCAAGTCATCTGCTCGCCTCAGCCTCCCAAAGTGCTGTGATTACAGGCATCAGCCCCCACGCCTGGGCTGAATTTCTTTCTTGAATAGTAATTCAAGGTGTGTGTCTCAGACTGATGGATCATCTTGCTCTAACCACGTGGTCATGTGGAAAGCCCTGGTCCCTGCACGTCATTGCTCTCCTAAGCACCTGGACACTGTCTTCACCGGCTTAGGGGAGGCTGGGCTGCTGCCGCATCCTGGTGTAGCCACAGGAAGGTGGAAGGGAGTACAGAGAGGCCACACCTACCGTGCTCAAGCCCCAGCCTGGGAGGGACAGCCATTGTTTCTGTTTCCTTTCTTTCTTTCTTTTTTTTTTTTTTGAGACAGAGTCTCACTTTGTCGCCAGGCACCAGGCTGGAGTGCAGTGGTGCAATCTCAGCTCACTGCAACCTCCGCCTCCCGGGTTTAAGCAGTTCTCCTGCCTCAGCCTCCCAAGTAGCTGGGACTATAGGCGCACGCTACCACACCCAACTAATTTTTGTATTTTTAGTAGAGACGGGGTTTCACCATGTTGGCCAGGATGGTCTAGATCTCTTGATCTCGTGATCCACCCGCCTCAGCCTCCCAAAGTGCTGGGATTACAGGCTTGAGCCACCGTGCCCGGCCTCTGTTTCCTTTCTGTAGGTGAGAACCTAGGCCTGTGACCCCTCCTAATTCAAAAGGGGCTAAGGAATGGGGTTTAGTCAAGAGCCAAGGAAAAAGAGAAAATGGATTGGGTGGACAACCAGCTGTCTTTGCCATGAAACGACATTCACAAGGCAAATAAATTTGTTGTATGATATCACAGAGCAATAAATGCAGCAAAGATAAAGCAGAGGAAGGGCTGGAGAGAGATGGGGTCACATTTTTAGACACAGTCATCAGCTCTTAATCACTGTCCTTAACTGACCCCCGATTCCACCCATGCTCACAGTGACAATGACGGAGGCTTAGGAGAGCCTCAAGCACTTCCTGAACCAAATAAGGTCAACTGATGTCCAGCTGAGTAGCCAGGTAGTCTGGCCAAGCAAGAGTTTACTAGACTAGACTTGACCTTCATAGAGTCTCTCATGCCTTTTGTCAAGGAATTTTTGTTTATTAGTCGTTTTGTTCTCAAAAAAAAAAATACTTTTAGGATAGCTAGGGAAGGTATTGTCATCTCCCCTTGATGAGAGGAGATATTGAGGCTTAGAAATGTTCAGTTCAGTTAAAAAACAAACTATTGAGCTCCTATATTTGTATCCTAAGGCTCCAGTGCCTTGGGGTACAAAGGCAAACGAGATGTAGTTCCCTCAGACAACTTGACGGGTAGTGTGGCATACAGACATAGAAGCAAATAGTTTTTCAAAATATACCATGATAAAAGCATGTACAAAATAAAGCAGTACAAAATAAAGAGAAGGAAGGGAATCATAATTATTTATGTACAAAATAAAGAGAAGGAAGGGAATCATAATTCTACTTGGGTGAAAAGGATCAAGAGAAGGTATTACAGAAGAGGTGATGGCTGACCAGGGTTTTGAAGGATGAATAGGAATTCTCTAAGCAGATGGGGAATCTGTTCTAGGTAAGGAAAATATGTTCTAGAGAGAGAAAACTGCATACATAAAGGCATAGAGGTTGAACAATGTGAAATGCTTCATGAATTTGGCTATGAACATTTGAGAAAGTCTCACTAAACCTTTATGATCAGTGCTAGAAAATAACCCAGGTCTCCTAATTCCTAGTCCATACTAGTTTTTGACCTTTTTTTGCAGCCACCCCGGGGTCTGATGAAAAAGTCCCTGGCTATGCACAAGCATTTTACACTTAATCTTTGCCAAAAGGCCAAGAAGCAGTATACACAAGCATTTTAAAAGCTGTGATCGGCCGGGCGCAGTGGCTCACACCTGTAATCCCAGCACTTTGGGAGGCCGAGGCAGGCAGATCACGAAGTCAAGAGATCGAGACCATCCTGGCCAACATGGTGAGACTCTGTCTCTACTGAAAAATAGAAAAATTAGCTGGATGTGGTGGCGTGTGCCTGTAGTCCCAGCTACTCGTGAGGTGGAGACAGGAGAATTGCCTGAACCCAGGAGGCAGAGATTGCAGTGAGCCGAGATTGCGCCACGGCACTCCAGCCTGGCGCCTGGCAACAGAATAAGACTCTGTCTCAAAAAAAAATAAAATAATATAAAATAAAAGCTGTGATCACAAAACTGCAATTCCACTTATTCATTCAATGATGCCTACAAAGTGCTTTCTAAATGGATTCCAACATACAGACTCAAACACTGGGGATACAATGGCGGACCTGGGTAAACCTGATTCCCAAGATGAGAGATGGGGCAGGAGAGGAGCTGGAGAGGGGCTGGAGAGGGAATGCGTTGCACTGGGAAAACCACCGTATTTTGCAGGTTCAGGAATCTGGACTTTGTTCTGAGCTCTTGAAAGACTTTCATCTGGGAAGAGACATAACTGGGTATGCATTTTAGGGAGCTGACACTGGAAGCTATAGTATAGGTGTTGAACTGGAAAGAGAGCCAGTTCTAGAAGATGCTGTCAGAAATTCAAGGTAGGGATAATCTCACCCAGCCCTCCTAGGAATCTGTCCAAGAGAAAGGAAAACCTAAGCCCAATTCATAATAGCCAGAAACTGGAAACAACCCAAACAGTCTTCAACTGATGAATAGGTAAAACAAGATGTGGCATATCCATTCAGTGGAGTACTATGCAGCAGTAAAAAAGAGCAAACTACTAGTGCATGTCACAACATAGATGGACCTCAAAAACATGATGTGAAGGCGTATGTTCATTGCGGCACTGTTTACAATAGCAAAGACCTGGAACCAACCCAAGTGCCCATCAATGATAGACT